>JAWWMQ010013495.1:0-16187 GCA_035047885.1 Chlorospingus flavigularis
CTAAATCGGTGATACCAGCTCCTTCTAAGTTCTCTTTCTGTTAGAAAACAAGCAGAACACACAAGCTGTGAGTATTTTGAAGTTTTTACTGTTAGCCTCTCTTTAGTATCAAACAACAGATCCACATTATAGCAACTCTAAGCCAAGTATAATTATTAAAAGTATTAACAATACCAATCTGGTGAATGGCTAAAAGCCTTAGATACACTTTTAACCACAACTCTTCCAGCATGCAGAAAATTAAGGTAGTCTTTAAAGAATGTAATGTTCATTTATATATGACCAAAAGCAATGATCTGGATGATCTGCTGTATTTCCTAGGCTTTAAACGGTGTTTAATTGCTGTAGGACTAAATAAATCAAACCCTGCAATCAGAAATGTATCTGCCACATCAGCAATGGTGTCACGGCCAGAGAATAAGGTTAATCCTGCAGCTTCATATGGTACTTAGAATAAGCTGTGTTTCCAGAAAAGTAGGGGCAAGGGGAGGGTGTGGTTTTGACCATGAATTAGGCATTAGCTTGGCAATCCAGTGGATTGACGGGACAGTGAATGCATAGACACAACATCCATGTAAACTTTAAATACTAATTTACAGGTGGGATCTCTAGTGTGGGGGGAAAAAAAGCCCAAACTTCCACTCTGAACTAATTTGGTATTCTAAATGACTGAAATCCTCCAAACCACAAGTAATATTTACCATGTTTCATGTATCAACAGTAGAAGTTGTCTGTAGACCATAAAAGCTGTGTCTTTTTGTTCCTGTAGGTTATGTACTGGCAACAGCACAGAAAACAATGCATTTCAGATCAGACATGTCCATAACAAGCTCAAACAACAACCACTGTTGTACCAGTAATGAAATTCTGGCCCACAGACAGTAATTTCAGCAGGGCAGAAGTGTCTTAAAAGGAAGTCCAAGCACGACACATAACTTGCAAATAAGGAATCTTACTTGACAATCTTCCACATTCAAGAGCATGCAAGAGGTAACAGATCCTATGCAGATAAATAATTTTCCAAGTTACACGCAGAGATTTAACAACAGTGCAAACCTCTCCTCTCTTAACTACTATTGTGTACAAACTCTTCTCCCAGTAGCTTTTCAGATATGGCCAACATTTTTTTGCAGATTTCATAGATAAAGTGTAATTCTCCAAATAAAAAAAAAATCCCATGTATTCAACCTTTCATTTTTTTCTTTTATATTTGAACTTCAATCCTCTCACTTAACATTACCTTACGGGCTGTAAACTAATTACTTAAAACCAGAAAACCAACTATCTATAAACAAAGTACCATCAGGAAATGCCTGTAAACCACTAAAAAAGCTAGAAGGGATAAACATTTGAATGTGTGGTAGCTACACCACATTCAGAACAATTAAATGGCATGATTACCTAGTTTAGACAGAAGCAGTAACTAACTGCATGTAATAGCTTCTCCTGAAGAGCAGACAGACCTTACAGCAGATCCACATTTTGCTTCAAAAAGCTAAACAGAAGATGCAGAACCTTATAAAATTCACCCCCACTGTATACCAAACAGCAGTTGTGCCAAGAATTATATTTATGAACTAAAAGAACCTAAAAGATTATGAAGAACGATGCTTCTGATACTAGAAGACTGGTGCATAGAGACACACAAGGTTCCTATGGGACAGTAAATGCCATCTTCATGCTATACAGACTTGAGCTACTAGGGCTTAAAACAAAGTGAAATACCTCACTCATCAGATCATCTCCAGCAACAACAGCTATTTTCAAATCAATATCTGCCTTCTTTGCCACCTCCTGAAGGGCAGCTGCACAAGCAAGTGGATTAATTCCACCAGCATTACTGACGACACGAACACCTAACAGAAAAAAAACAAAGGCAAATGAAGTTCAGCAGCATCAATAATCAATCACCTGTACTTTAAAAAGTGTGCTGGAGCATAAGCAAGGTATCATCTTTGCCAGGTAACAGACATTCAATCAAGCACAATACGAAAACCACATTAAAATAAAACCCCATTTAACCTGTCAAAGGATCAGAATAAGACAGTACAAAATTGTTTAGAGAAAAATAACCCCTATAGATACTTCTCATCTATCCTTTATGAATGGAAGGAGAAAGTGACCAGAAAGACACACATAATGAGGCAGACACCATCAAACACCTCTGACAGGAACAGTAATAGACACTGTGAAGCTTTACTAATGTAAACAAACAAAAAATCAGTGGAAAATCATATTGTAGAACTATGTGGGAATTTTGAAAAACTTAAAATACCTTGAAAACATCTAGCTCTCACATTTTAAAAAAGATCTGTAAAGCAATCTACTATTCATAGATTGAAGCTATAGTAAGAAATACATGGAAATATACGTATGTATTAGCAAGTGTAACAAATACCTTAAATCAACCCAATTTCACCATCAGACCTGTACTCCACATCAATTACAATGGGATTTTTCATAGAATTCTAGAATAGTTTGGATTAGAAGGACCTTAGAGATCACCTCGGTCCAAGTCCCCTGTTATGGGCAAGGTTATTCAGGGCTCCATCCATCCCGGCCCTAAACACTTCCCAGGGATGGGGCACTCACAACTTCTCCAGCCAACCTGCTCCAGTGCCTCACCACCCTCACAGTAAAGAGCTTCTTCCTAGCATCCAATCTAAATCTACCCCAGCTTATGGCTATTCCCCCTTCTTCTATCACTACATAACCTTGTAAAAAGTCCAACTCTCTTGCAAGCCCCCTTTAGCTACTGCAAGGTGCTGAAAGATCTTCCCATAGCCTTCTCTTCTCGAGACTGAACAGCCCCAACTCTGTCAGCCTGCTTTCCTAAGCAGGTGTGCTGAATTAACACAGAAACTCGTGCAAGGAGTAGCATACCTTTCCTGTGAATATCGTTTATATAGGGAGCCATGGCAGTGGAGACAAAATCCGGAGTGTAACCTAAAACCTGAAATAATTAAGAGCTGTAACCATTTCTTACAGGTAGGTCAACCCAACCCCTCTCCTTGGTTAACACAGAACACAGGGAAGAACCACTACGTCTCAAATAATATCATCATTTGGGTAACGATGGGAAACGACACGAACACTTTCACCAGATGAAACTGAACAGATGCAAATACATACATGCGAATAAAAAGTATACTTAAGAAACCGTGTCCCGTGACCAGGTATGTCTTAAACAGGTTTCGGGCACGATTTGTGCTGAAGGAGAGCTTGGAGGTCGCAAAGTACTGGAGCGCACCCGCCCCGGCCGAGCCCAGCACTCTGGGGCCGGACACCGGCTCTACTTACGGGAGAGCGGGCCTTGGCGGCCGTCAGCAGCGACATGGTGATCTCGGAGAGGTAATCGAAGACGAGGAAATCCAGCTTCCCTCCGTACAGCAGCTGCGGCACTGCCGGGGCAGGCAAGAAGGCACCATCAGCTCGGGGCACCCCTGGTGCCCACCCCTAGCCCCGGAGCCGGCCCCGCCCGGGCGCACCACAGAGAGGAGCGGCAGAGCGCCGCTGCCGGGCACGGCGCGGAAACAGCGCCCCTGCCGGTGAGAACGGCGCAGTGCGGGCGGGAACGGCGCTCTGCGAGCGGGATCGCGACCGCCCCGGGAAAATCCCGAAATTCCCGAAATTCCCGATATTCCCGAAATTCCAGGCCCCTGCGCCCAACCGTGGGCAAAGGAAAATGCCGCCGGGTTTGACCGGCACGTCCCGGCCGGAGCGTGGCAGGACTGTGGCCGCGATTCCTCACGGCCGGGCCGGTGGCGCTGAGGGGTTTTAAGGAAGCAGCAGGTGACGGGGTTTGGCTCCTCTCGGGGTTTTTCCACAGCGATTTTAGGATCGCAGTCAGGATTTGGCTCCCATCATGGGACAGTTCCTCAGGCATCACTGGGGAGCACAGGAAATTCAGTGTTCCCCGTAAGGCACCAACTGCAGCCAAGCACCTCGAGGAACAGGAATCTGATTTTCACAGGATCCCGGATTCCTGAGGTTGAAAAATCCCCCCGAGACATGGAATCCAACCTTGTCCCCAGCCCAGAGCTCTGAGTGGCGCCTCCAGCCCTTCCTGGGACCGCTCCATGAATGAGGTGACCCAAACCCCCCATGGCAGTGCCAATTCCTGACCCCCTTTCCATGGGGAAATTCCTGCTGTGTCCCCCCGAGCCCATTCCCTCTCCTCTGTCCCTGTCCCCTGGGATAAATCCCGAATCCCTCGGCTGTCCCCTCCTGTCAGGGCCTTGTGCAGAGGCAGAAATTCCCCCTGATCCCCATTTTCTCCAGCTGAGCCCCTTCCCAGCTCCCTCAGGATTCTCCATCCCCTTCTCCAGCTCCGCTCCCTGCTCTGATCCCCAAAAACTGATTCCCAAAACTCCAGGTATAGGACACAGCCCGGCCCAGCTCCTTCACACCCAACACTCCTCCATACAAAATACAAGATACTTACAAGTTCTCCCTCTGCCCAGGATCAATTTTAACCCGCGTTTTCTTCCTTAAAAATAAAATTCCTTCATGGAAACAGCGCTGGAAGGACTAAACAAGCAACCAGGCATCAATATTTATTAACACAAGACAAAGGAAACACAATCAATGCGTTAATGGGACACTGTCCAGCCAGGTGTTAAATTTAAAAATGTAACTAATCTAGTTTTAAATAAATAAAACCTTTATACATAATTACAGAATGCCGGAGTCTGGGTTGGAAAATGAGAAAGAGGTTGAAAGAAATAAAAGCAAAAAAAAAAAAAAAAGCATCTAGGGCTAAAATTGATCTGGTTTTTATAACCTTATTTTAGGACAGTTAGTAGGACACAGCTGAATTGATTTAAACCAGAAATGAAGTGCAAATTCTAACAAAACGGGACACAACTGTCCTGTTCCCACAGCGTTTGCTCAGAGAAGATTCAGAAACAGTGAGACACACACAATATACTTCAGTCCAGTGGGAAGAATTCCCAGTTTTTCAGTTTCACTGCAGTTAAGCTGGAACCCAAGGGGTGATAAAAGGGAATAATGTGCCCTGTGCAACCCCAGAACTGCAGCCACACCAGGGGGAGAGGCTGATTTTTGGGAGAAGCACCCAGCCCTGCCCACCTGCCAATGTCTGGAGTGGAAGAGCTTGCTTTGTTCCCAAAAAATATGGAAATATCATCCCCAGCTACAGAGGGAGGAGTGGAATGATCTGTGCGAGGCTCGTGGCAAGTCCTGAGCAGAGCTGGGGGTGGAATTTTGGGGATTCCAGAGCCCCAGCCCCATCCCTCCTCCTCCTGCTCTCTGTGGGAAATGGATTGATAGAAAACTCTCAAAGCACTCAGGGAATCCGGGGAAGCCAAACTGAGCAGCTTCTCCTTGTCCCTGGAATGTTCTCTCGTCCCATGGGCAGTGTCCTGCAGTTCTCCAGCACACAGAAATGGAACGTGCTGGGAGATCTGGAGCACACAGGGAACTTGCAAGATAAAACCTCAAACCATAGGAAGCTATCAGTACCTATCCAAACCAAAAAATAAGGGGGAAAAAATAAAAAAAAAAGATCAATCCAGTCACAATCAAAAATGCTATTTCAGGAATTTCACCTGCCACATTTGATGGAATTAATACACACGTGGTTTTATTTGTGAAAAGTCACGAATAAAAATAAAAGACAATCCTGGAATTGGACTTAAAATCTACTTCAGCGGACAAAAAATGTTTGTTGAAACAATTTATCTAAAGCCTTGAGTAAAGAAAAAGGTTCAAGACCACCAGATTTTCCTGGAAAGGTCACACTGGAGTGAAGCTGCTTGGGCAGGCCTGGGCTGTGCAGGAAACACAAAAATGGTGACAAAGAACATGGAATAACAGGAATTTTCTGGCTGAAAGGGGAGAACAACCTTTATGCACTTTACACCCAAAATAAGCTGCAGGACCAACTGTTTTAGTCTTTGACCTGCCACTGTCCCCACTTTGTGTTCAATTTGTTAAAACTAAACATATTGTAGATTTTGTGCATATTCTGCAGTGGATAAACACAGACAAGGTTCCAAAATGTGCCCCTGAAACCCAAAGTGTTTGCAAAGAACTTTAAGTCCAGACCTGCCACAAAACTTCCAGTTCCTATTTCCCCACCGAGTATTTTTCAAAAATATCATTTGAAACTTCTGAGTTTTAAAGCTCCTGTTTTCAGTGAGGAGCCACCAGGATGCAGCAGGAGCTTTTCAAGGACACAGCTGGGTTTGCTCGTGGATCCACTGGACTCTGTTCCAGTAACTGCCACAGGATCTTCCAAGTCCACACCACAAACCTTTTAAAAACTGCCTAAAAACTTTTTTTTGTGAGGTAATCTGGAACATTTGAAAAGTTTATTTACACTGTATACCACATCTGACTCAAAAAACCCTGTTGCAGGACCTGGTAGCAGCTCCTGAAGCTTCCAAAATCATATATTAGCACCCAGAGAAGTGTAATTGCTATTAAAAGATGAAGAATTTTTAAAAAAAGAGATAATTTTGAGTCAAAGCTCAACCACCAGCTCTCTCCCAGCAGGAAGAGTTTGTACCTGCTGCCTTCAGGTTTTTCTTTCTTCCCACTCCCTAATGCTGGAGCTGACACAGGATGTGGAAGGCTGGGACAGCAATTTTCACAATGTTATTTAACAATGTGTTTGCCAGAATTACTGGATCCTCCAGTAAAATTGTGTCCAACTTAAACCTGGAATTCTCCCATTATTCTGAGGAAAGCATTTTTGTTTGCTCCCAGCTTCCACTAAAGCCTGTTCACAGTAATTCTGGTGTGCCTGCAGGGAGCTGGAGGAATCCCAGAGGAATGGCACAAGCAGGGAATTCACCTGTGTGTCAGCCTAGGAATGGT
The DNA here is from genome assembly GCA_035047885.1 of Chlorospingus flavigularis. Classification (NCBI taxonomy): domain Eukaryota; kingdom Metazoa; phylum Chordata; class Aves; order Passeriformes; family Passerellidae; genus Chlorospingus; species Chlorospingus flavigularis. The sequence continues at coordinate 6,844 of JAWWMQ010013495.1, forward strand.
TTTCCTTTCCACACCTGGTGCCACAGGAGGAGGCAGAGGCTGTCCCTCAGTTCCTTCCCTGCACTGCCATTTCTCCCCAATTCCATGCTGAATTCAGCCTCCCAGAGAAAGATGTGCCTTAAAACCAAAGGGTTCTGCACACTTCTGGCCAGAATAAAGATGCAAATGAAATCAGAAACCTGGGGAAGGCGGGAGCATCTCACATTGTGTCTAAGGCAATGCCATGATGCTGAGGACCACAAAAGTCACCTGTCCTTAAAAACATCAACCTTCAGCTGCCCTCGCTAGCCAAGTTAATTTTCTATCTAAGTGAATTATGTATAATAATATTTACATATTTAAAATATAGGCAAAATTCTTTTTAAATTCCAGAAATCTCTATATGAATAAGTAACTCTGATTCTGTAAGTTATTGATTTGGTCATGGCACAATTGTCAATAAGTCGTGTGATCCCGTGGGATGAACAGCTCCAGATGCAAAGGAGATCATGGAGTAGGGAACTGCAGAACTCTGATGACCCTTCTCTTAATAGTTTATTATCTTAACTAAATAAACCCACCCCTTATAGAATCCTAACCCGGGATTAGATAAAAATACAAATATGTACAACGGGTGAAAAAGTAACACTACTGTAAAGGCCTTGGGGATTCCGTAGCTCACACACCTTCCTTCCCCCTTTGCAGTTCTCTAAAGCTCATGGTTCAGTAAACTGTTACAAACGTTTGCTGTTGCTTCTCCCACTTCCTCCACCCCACCAGGACTGAAACCCCCAGGACAGGAGGGAGGGAATGTGGCAGCAACCTCAAACTTTAGATCAAGTATTAGTAATTTTCACCAGCTTCACTTTCCACAAGCACCCTGACCACTCTGTGCTCCCATCACATGTTGTAGGCCACGTAAATGGGGTCCAGCTGATCTGCCAGGAAACTGTCCCGGAGGTGCATCCGCTGCTTCTCTCCTCGGGAATTGATGGGGATGACTCCAGGGTCCACCACCACCACCACCCCCACAATCAGGTAATGCTCCTCCAGGACCACGTTGGTAACCAGAGGCACCAGATCCAGAGCCTCCTGCTCACAGCCACACAGCTCCACCACCACCACCAGCAGGTTGGTCCAGGTGAACACAGCACTGAAATGACAGAGGAAAAACAACACAAAACTGAGTTGTTGCCACAAGGATCCAAACTTTTCAGTTCTTTATCCTTAGATGGATACCTCCTGCTTTGGGGTGTATTTCCAACCTCACTGCAACATGACTTGGTCCTGATTTGACAAAAATCAGACCTATCTCAGCAGTACCTCTATGAGACAGGAACCCAAAGCATCTGAGTCACTGACTCAGAAATGGCTCTTTACACCCCAGAGAAGGAAATCATCATTTCTGTGTTGAACTAAGAAAACACAGAGTCTGTTCTCATCTGCAGATGGGAAATCAGGTGCGTGACCTGCTGATGGCAGCACAAAAACCCCTGAATTTCCCTACATTTTTTTTCAGCTGAAACCCTGCATCTTTGCCTGAACTGCTGCATTTCAGCTGGGCTAGGGTGGCTCCACTGCTCAGGAGTGTTTTACCATTCAGCAATGCTCCTGTGGGTTCGGGACACCGAGGTCTCGATGTCGATGGGGTGGTAGCGCAGCCCCCGCAGCTCCAGGGTCTCATCCAGGGCTCCCACAACGTACAGGGCATCGTGGCGCTCTGGGGAGACAGGAGAGGAGGGGGAATAAATGGAGTTTTGTAAAGAAAAATTGTCTTTTGTACAAGCTAAAGAATCCCAGAATGGTTTGCATTGGAAGGGATCTTAAAGCCCATCCAGTCCCACACCTTCCACTGTCCCAGCTGCTCCAAGCCCTGTCCAGCCTGGCCTTGGGCACTGCCAGGGATCCAGGGGCAGGCACAGCTGCTCTGGGCACCTGTGCCAGGGCCTCACCACACTCACAGGAAGGAATTCCTTCCCCAAATCCCCTCTAACCATGCCCTCTGGCAGTTTGAAGCCATTGCCTTTTGTCCTGGTACTCCAAGATCTTTCCTGCAGCTCCTTCAGGCACTGGAAGGCCACATTTAGATCACTCAAAGCTTCTCTTCTCCAGCCTGAAAGGCATGCTCCCTCTGCTCATCCCCAGCCTGGATCAAGCCAGGTGCAGCCCTTGGTTAAACCACACAAGAATCCCATGGAAATGTCCTGTGAGCTGTGCCCAGGTGAAACCCTTGGTGAGATTCCCATGGGATGCCCAGGCTGCCCATGTCCCTGCCAGCTGTGCCCTCCTGTGGAAATGCCCAGGCTGCCCGTGCCCCTGTGAGCTGTGCCCAGTGAAATCCTTGGTTAAACCATGAGATTCCCATGGGATGCCCAGGCTACCCAGGTCTCTGTGAGCTGTGCCCTGATGTGGAATGCCCAGCCTGCCTGGGTCGCTGTGAGCTGTGCCCTGCCATGGAAATGCCCATGCCCAGGTGCCCCAGCCCCACCTCCATTGGCCGCCGTGAGCTCGGTGCGCTGCACGAAGCCCAGGTACCCCTGTGAGCTGTGCCCTGCCATGGATGCCCAGCCTGCCCAGGTCTCTGTGAGCTGTGCCCTGCCATGGAATGCCCATGCCCATACCCAGGTGCCCCAGCCCCACCTCCGCTGGCCGCCGTGAGCTCGGTGCGCCGCACGAAGCCCAGGTACCCCGTGCGCGCCCACAGCGTCTGCGCGGCGTCGCCGAAGCTCAGGCGGGTGTTGAAGTGGTCGGCCTGAAGGGTCTCGTTGTCGTAGATGGTGTAGTAGCCACTGGCTGTGTGGGGGCTGTTCACCCAGATCTGTGCAGGGAGGGGAAAAGGGTCAGGTCCCCACATGGAGCATCTGCCCAGTGGAGGGGGTAAAGGAACTGCAACAAGAAGGTTCTGGATTTATCTGTGGTTTTTCACGTCAGAAAAATTCAGCTTGAATTTCCAAATAACCTGCAGAACCTTAAAAATGCACCTTGAGGTGTAGTCTTGCAGTAATTGTAACTGAGGATTCACTGAGTAAATAAATTGTGGGTTTTAACACGTCCAGTCCAAAACTGGATAATAATCCACCAACACAGATCAATATACTGGTGTGTAATCAAAGAAAGGAAAGCCAAATGTAAATTATACTATTTGGGAGCCAGTTTGCAAGATTTAGGGTGGAACAAGCTTCTTTTCAAGTGGGTTTTCCTAAACTTGACAGTGAAATAATACCCAAATTCTGAACGCTCCAGCAATAATTCATCTTTTACAAAGGCCTCTACCACAGCTCCAAACTGTCCCCCAGCAGAGAAAAGCCCAAGGAGCAGCAGGAAAAGGTCCCCAAGGAGCAAAACCTGCACTTACCTCCCCAAGGTGAGAATCTCCCAGAGGCCCTTTTGTCTCTGGATTGACAATGACCACTTTGACGCCAGGCAGGATCTAAAGAGCACAAGAAGGAAATGTGCAATTCTTGTTGGATTATCTTCAGCACAATAAAACACACAGGCTGTTCAATCAGGGCAGGATTGCACCCGTGGACATCACAAACAGGGATAAAACAGGCAGGACAGGTACAGCAAGGCAAGATCAGGGTATGGATGTATCCCATGGCTCCAGGGTCACACAGGTAAGATATTCTGACCTTGATTTTGAAGAATTCAGCTAAAAAACTACAGGAAAACCTCTTTCTGTTAAGCTATGAGGGAGTAAGAGCTACAGTAAATCCCAACTACAGCCTGATTTCAAGAATACCAGAGCCCACACTTCTGATATGGTGAATTTACTGCAAAATGGACCAATTCCCCCAACAATTATAGCAAAACACACTCCTAAATCAACAAGTAATTCCTTATAATCAAATTCCAGAGGGGCAAAGTAACCAAGTGCCACCCCCTCCCATGCCACAGGACTGTCCCTCCCAGCTACAAAGGCAGTGGGAGGTGGGGACACATGGAATTACCTTTCCAGACTCAGAGAGCAGCAGGCTCTGTGGAGCTCCTCGTTCCACCAGACGGACTCTGAAGGTCATGAAAAAAACATTGTCAGGTGAAATAACAGAGCTGAAGTGTCTGGAGTGGTGTGAAAACTTAGCACCACTGCAGGGTTTAATACAGTTAATAAATTGGTTTAAGTGAACTTACAGTACCTGTCATGTCTCAAGGATTTCAGGTCTACATACACCGTGGTGGGATCTGGCCCCGATGTTCCCTGAGGAGTTAACATTTAAAAATCATTGATGTGTTTAGAGCAATCAGGGGAATTTCTGCCTGAGCCCAGAAACATTTTGAGGGGTTTCTTACAGTAGAATTCCTACTCATATTCCCCCACCTTTGCAGCTGCACCCTTCAGTAAGCAGGTGACACCTGTGTGGGGAAGGAGCCTTGGGGAGGGGGGAGACACCCCAAGCCCTCTCAGCCACCAGGCACTGTTTATGTGGAAATAAACAGCTCAGATTCACGTTTCACTTGTTTTGAGCATCTGTGATACGATCTGGCAGCTGAAAATGAGAGAAGCTGCTTAAATCTCGTGCCAGCTGTTCTCTGCAGGGCAGATGTTGGGTTTCAGAAATGCGCCCAGATGGGGAGCGTGGAACACAACCCAGCCTGGCATCTGCAACCTGGTGCCAGTGACAAGCTGGGAAGCCTCACCTGCAAACAGATGGCCACGTTGACCCGGGAGCCAAAGGTGGTGCTCACGGCGCGGGATGAGAGCCCGATGTCCTTGAAGAGCTTGGAGAAGGAATGGGTGAGGGACACGCGCGGCCGCTCCTCGGCCACCACCACGCAGGTCCGGACACAGGACAGGTTAATGCCTCGGGCCTGCACACAAACACCAGGCAAAGGGCTGCAGCTGCTCATCTGGCCCCTCTCAACCAGTTCTGTTTGCTTCTTAGCTCGTGAAATTACCCAGGAAATGCAGGACAAACTCAGTCCTTGTTCTGAGCTACTTTTCCTCTTTCTGATTCTATTTGTAATTATAAATCTGGCTGCATTTCTATGCCTGACCAGAGCCTGGCAATGCAGCCAGAGCCAGACATGGACTGACAGAGCTCCCTCCTCTGCCCCAGCTCTCAGCACAGCTGCTCAGCTGAGATTACTGGTGTTCATCTATCCCCTCCCAACAAGTTACATTTGCTTCTTAGCCCATGAAATCACTCAGGAAATGCAGGACAAACTCAGTACTTGTGTTCTGAGCTACTTTTCCTCTTTCTGATTCTGTTTGCAATTATAAATTGTGCCTGACCAGAGACTGGCAATGCAGCCAGAGCAAGACATGGACTGACAGAGCTCCCTCCTCTGCCCCAGCTCTCTGCACAGCTGCTCAGCTGAGATTACACCTCTGAGTCACTGCTTATACAGATGGAAACCAAACCCAGGCAGAATAAAGTCATCCACTGGGACTGCATGGACTCTTCAGCAACACTGGCACCTGAATCCATCATTATTTCTATGGTGAATGCTCTGACCAGCACCAGGCAGGAGCTCCTGTGTGCTGCTCACCTGGTGACACAGCCCAGGCACCTGCAGAGTTCTGTGCCAGCCAGAGAACAAGGCTGAGCCTTCATCTCCCAGAGCCACAATCCAGGAAATCCCAGGGAAAAAACCACCTCAGGCACGGCATGGAGCTATTTATTCCCTTCTCTCATCTCCGAGGAGAACACACCTCCATTGAGCAGCTCTCCTGACATGTGCTTTCCATCATGTGCTGGTGTGAGCCTCCACTGCAGACTGTTACATAAGGAATCTGCTGCAGAGCAGCACTGGGATCCTCCCTGCTCAGGGCTGCCCTGACATTCCCTGACAGGTGCTCCCTGCACTGCCACAGCCCCTGCTCCTCTCCCAGGGAGATTTCCTTTTGGAGATTTCCTTTTGGAGATTTGCTTTTGGAGATTTGCTTTTGGAGATTTGCTTTTGGAGCACCTCTGGCCTGGAGATTTGTGCAACAGGAAAATCCGAATTTAACAATCATATCACTTTGCTTTCCTACCAGTTTCCTTAATTTATGTGACGTAACACTCAGGAAATGTTTCTTACCTTTAACATTTCAACTTGGTTTCCAAGTCCCTTTGTACACAGTTCCATGACTGAATAGGAACAGAAAGTGTCCCTTATTTTATACTGGCTGACAGTAGATAACCAGAGAAAAAGATTGGATTCCAGCTCCATAGGAGGAATTAAAATTGACTGATGTCCAGAATACACACTGTGAAGAACATTAAGGGAGAAAACATTTTAGTGAAGCTTGTAGCTATCTTTAAATTAATATTTACTGTATCTGCACATTACATTCCTGCTAGTCCAAAGGCAGGTTGTGGGACTGCAGCTGAGGCAAACCGGAGCAGCAACATTTTAAAAATGCAACTTACTGTACAAGAATAACAATTTATCCACACACAAACACACACTGACAGTGAAGGAAGAGAACTGGCTCAACCCCACAGAGAACAAAACCTCCCTTATTGCAACATGTAATCAAGGAAGAAAGGGAAGAGAAACATTCTCAAGCCAGGAATATTTGGCAGCACAAACACACATAATCAAGATGGGATAACATCTTGCTAATCTGCAGCAAAAGGGAACGTGTTGTTGTCAGTTCCAAGACAAATTCCCCCCTTACTGTAAATTAAGTCATTCTGTAATGTCAACACGTGTGTAATGACATCCATTTCCCATTTCCAACCAGCCAGGAGTTAACCTGCCCCTGTCCCCAGAAAGTCCTACCTGCAAAGGCACCAGAGCACAAATCCCAGCCCGCAGTAGGGGTCCAGACAAATGGCAATCTGCCGGGAGGAGTAGAGCTCACACTGGAGCTTGATGGCCCTGCACAGGCCACTGACTGCAGCGTGGGACATCTGCAACACAGGGGGGACACTGCTGGGGGCCCAGGGCAGCACCCAGGGTCCCCAGAGAGAGCAAAGGCAGCTCAGGGAGAGCTGGTGGGCAGGCAAGGCCATGGTTTGGCTCCTGAGCTTCCCCAGCAGAGGCAGAGACTGCAGAGCCCTGACACCAACTGTGACACCAACAGTGACACCAACAGTGACACCAGCAGCTAAACTTGAAGCTGCAGTTGTTTGAGGCCCACCTCAACAAGAGCTAGAACTTTCCATGGAGGTGGCAGCACTGGAACAGCTGCCCAGGGTGGTTGTGGAGTCTTCCTCTCTGCAGACATTCCAAACCCACCTGGACATGTTCCTGCGTCACCTGCTCTGTGTGACCCTGCCTTGGACTGGGGGATCTCCAGAGGTCCCTCCCAACCCTGACTGTCCTGTGATTCCAACTCCAAACACACATGAGCATTAACAACAGTCTAAGGCTTTCTTTTTTAATATCTAATCCTCGTTTTTCTGACTGCATCCCTCTTCTGCTCTCGGTGCAGCTCAGAGCTCTGCTGCTCTCCCAAGCAGCTCTCCAGGGGAGGCAGCAGCAGAATTCCTGACCCCACTCCAGGTGCAGACCTGTTTCTCTCCTTAGCAGAACTCAGGGAAATGAAGCCCACAGCTTTGTTAGAAGAAAATCAGGGTCTTGGTTTAAGCTACAACTTGGAGGTGGAGGTCAAGGGGACATGGCTCAGAGGGTCAGGCAATACAAGACACAAATGCCCATCTCCTAACTCATTACTATACCTTTACTCCTGTGAGCATGCCTGTTGTGGAAACACTAAAATCTAGATATGCCAACATTTCAGGTGTGGGTGGCTTGTAGATCTGGGCCAGCCTCTTCCTGGGCAAGTCATCTGTGCAAGAGAGAAACAAATGGGTTAATTTTGGTTACTTAAATGGTATTTGAAAGGAGAACACGATTTTCAAAACACCAGAGATGGAAGATAAAGCCTTCTATTAATTCTCTTTCCAGAAGAGACAGGCTAGTGTATGGCAAAATTCTTGTCAAAGCACCTTCATAGAAAATTATTTATTCTCAGGAAAAGGGAGAAAAGACAACTCATCCTTGTCTTAAGCAGATTAAAGTTGTCTCCAGAAATCCCTGTAATCATTTCCCATGCACAGCTCAATACAGAAGAGTTCTCAGTGAACAAGGGCACATCTTGAATAGCTTTTATGCATATTCAAACAAATTTTCAAGAGCCACTCAATGAAACGTGGGGCAGTCCCTTTGGAAGTCACCAGTCACCCCTCCACAGGACTTCCAGGAGCCTCTTGGCCAGGGAGCTCACCTGTGTCAATGATGGTTGGCCAGGTTTTCACATCCACAGCACCAGCTGCCTCTCTGGACTTGAGCAGCCTCATCAAGGTCTGGGTTGTGAGGATGCAGGCGGCTTTGCTGACCTGCAAAGATGAACACTCACTGAAGCAAAGAGGCAGGAGCATGTCCCAGCAGCACTGCCACTGCAAGAGCTGATGTGCAGAGACTATTTTATCCTACCAGCAAACCTGAATTCCTTTCTCTGCCTTTTGCACACTCTGCTTCCCCTTCACTAAACCCCCAGTGCAGCCCAGCCTGCACACACCCTGGCAGAACCTCTAGAGCAGGTGAGAAGGTGTCACAGCAAGATCCAGCTTTCTTCCCCATGCTGTCCCCTGGTTACTGAGCTTGGGAAGTGACTTAACTGCAGGATTTGGACTTCCCCAGCATTCAGGAGTGCCAAGGTGAAATTCTAGGTGGCAAAACCACATTGTTCTCAGACAGCACCTGCACTCTATGTGTGAGGAGGGGGTTCTCTCTGTGGCATTTATGAAGGAGAACACTGTCCCTCAGCTCCAAGATGTGCCTCAATCCCCCTCACACAGCCACCACGAGCTCTGTCAGCTGTGTCACCCCTGGAGCACGAGGCTGGGGCACTCAGTGTGACTCTCAGGAGCCCGTGAGCAATCCAACCCCGCTCCAGCCCCAGTCCCTGTGACACAGGTGTCACCCCTGGGGCCCAGGCTGTCGCTCACCTCCACGATCATCCTCACTGTGGGCAGTGTTGCCACCAGGCTCTGGGCGTGGGGCGGGCGCACGGTGACGGGGACACAGCCCGAGTACAGGCAGCCGTAGAAGGCCGTGATGAGCTCGATGCCTGCAGGGACAGCACAGGGGACACTGGGGAGGGGTCCCTGGGCACAGCAGGGCACTGCTGCCCCTCCCACAGCACACGTGGGCAACGTCAGCAGCCCTGCAGCAAGGAAGCTGAGAAAGCTTGGGATAGGGAATGGGGACAGTAAAGGAACCACACAGGAAAGCATCTCCATCACTGAGGAAAGGAACATCAAATGACTCCAGAGCCAGTCAGGACACAGCAGTGAGCACCCCTCACTGGCACTGAGTGCCCTTCCTGTATTTCCAGATCCCAATAAGAGTCCAAAGCAAGCCCAGGGTGGGACCCACTCACCAGGAGGATAAAGAAGCACCACATTGTCTCCTGCATTGAGATGGCC
>JAWWMQ010013496.1:0-16184 GCA_035047885.1 Chlorospingus flavigularis
GAGGGGGTGCCCTGGGCAGGCAGTGAGGGCGCCATGGGTAGTGAGGGTGCCCTCACCACCCTTCAGCTGTATGCACAGCAATGTGTGTGCCAGGACAGTGCCTGCTCTGCTCTGCTGAGTTCCAGGTATCAAAGCCTTTAAGATGTTGATGCATTTTCTGCTTGTTTTCTTCCTCCCTCTCATTAGCAGCCACATAATTACTGATGTGTATCTCCCCCGGCGGTAACACCCACCTGGAACCTGGCTCTGAGCTTACCACAAACGGTGCCTCCCTCTGCCTCCTCCCCCACCTGAAGCTCTCCCCAGCCCGAGGCACAGCCCCAGAGCAAAGGGATGTGCAGCAGGAGGTTCAGGCTCTCCTGACAAACCTCTTGCTTCTCCAAACAGCACCAAAGGCAAAACTTGGGAATAACGCCCTGGCAAGGACCAGGGGAAATAGAGGAAGAAGCTTCAGTCACCCAAGGGTTGTGCAATTCCAGCCTTTGCTTCTCTTCAGGATGCTGTACAGAAAATAACCCTTCATTCATGTTCAGTGTTCTTTCTTTTCCTGATTTTTCACTAAAATCCAGTAAGAAGCACAGCCCAGGAGAGGAAGTGTTATGGATAAGCTTGCTGCTTTATTTGTATTTATTTCCTTCTTGTTCTTCCAGCATAGACCAACCTAGGACTCTACCAGGGCTGTGAAGGAGTCAGAAACAATTAAAATAAATTAGAAAGCCTTAAGCCCAGCCTGCCAAAGCTGCACACCCAGGAACTGAACGTTACAATCCTTGTCAGTCATCCAGAGGCAGTGAAAAATAACCCAGTGGGCAGCAGAGCCTCTCATTACTCATCTGCTGATTCCTCATTCAGCAAAAAACTGCCCTTCTTAATACTGCTGGTTTTGATCTGAGGGGAAGAGATAAATCAGCAAGAATACAGTTTTTTAAGCTGGTTGATGAGTGAAAGAAAGAAACTGGAGTAAGGTATGGTAGGGTCAGGGGAAGGTGTGGTGAGTTCAGGAAACCGACTTCTGTATGATGAGAAAATACTAATTTGAATGGCTTTTATAGCAGCTTTTCTTAAAAAAAAGAAAAAAAAAAACCCAAAAAAACAAGATAAGGAAAATATTAAGAGCGGTTAAAATACTCTTTTTACAGCTAAATGCAGAATTTGGCTCTCTGGTTTCTTCTGAATATCTCTTCTTGTTGTTCCAAGCTTGATTGACTTATAACTGCATTGAACCAACCTCACATCAGTTCCTTTTTATCAGCCAGAGTGAGACTTCCTGTGCTCCGCAGTCTGGTTTCCTGATGTGTTTCCTTTTTCCTTTTAACAGAACAAAGGAAACTGTAACTCCTCTGCTGCTCCTGTTCCCAATCTCCTTGGGACTGCACACTCTCACCATCCACGCTCTGCCTTGTCTTTTCTGTGCCTGGAGCTCCAGTGCCCTCTTCATCTCTGCCAGCTGCAGAGGGGCAAGAACTCGGTGCTATTGAAAGGAAACCACTGCCACTGGCAGCTTTTTGTAGCCAAAATGTAGTAAAGCAGAAAGGGAAACTCCTCACCCGAAGGCTCAGTGTGTCACTGCAGATATGAGATTTTTAATGTCCTGCTGAGGTACATATCAGGTGTTGAGGTCTCAGTGATTTGCTCAGGCTGATGTTGTGAACTTTGATGCTTGAACCTGGGAATTTATGTCCTGAAATGTGTGGAACTGGTGGAAATGCTCCCCAAAATGTCACACATGCACAGTCACTGCCCTGGCACACAGGGAACAGCAGCTCTGTATATTATATTTTAATTTGGATTATTTTCAAACCACCCCTGAAGGGCAATTACCCTCTGGTTTTCCCTCAGCTGTGAGGGGCTGCAGCTCCTTCAGCCCTCCATTCACACAAGGAACAGTCTATGGCTGCAAAATCCAAATCCTGCCCTGCAGTGAGGATCCTTTTCCTTGGGAAAGCCCTTTATACCCAGCTGTTCTGCTGAGATGCTCCATCCTTTATAACCCCACATCTCAGAGCTGAGGCTTTTTCTGCACAAAAATCCCAAGTTCTTTGATTGACAAGGATCCCTTGTTTTCCTGTTCATACAGAGGAACACAAGCTCAGAGCAGGATTGGTAGATGCCTATAAAAATCCTTCAAACACAACCAGAATCCACTGGACAAGTGCAGTGTTGATGTTAGTGCAGAGTTCAGAGCAAAGCTGGGCCTGATTCCCAGGAACAGACATGGGATAGCTGCAATTCCCACTGAAATCAGTGTAAGGAGTTCATGCTGAGGTTTTATCCCTTCATCCAGACCCAGGAGCTCAGTAGGATTTCTGTGAATTCTGATTAGAAAGGAGAAGGGAGATTGGTCTGTGCAGCCCCTTGGCCACCCAGGTGGGTGTGGAGCAAAGGGAATTTGCCAACTCAGCCTGCCCAGAGCAGGCAGCTGAAATCCAAGGCTCATTTATTCAAACCATCAGCACTCAGGAATGGCAGAAAATGGAACAGGATTGGAGATTCTGGACGTGGCTGTTTCCTGGCTATGCCAGAACGTGTCTGTGGTGTGCAAGGGTGGCCAGAGCAGGGCCCTGGTTACACCAGGCTGAGGCAGCAGAGGATTCAGGCAGAGTTTCCAGGGAATCCTGCTCACCCAAGGCTGAGCAAGCAGTAAGAGCTGCATGACTTTGATCCAGGAAAAGAATTAACATCATTTGCCCCCCTACAGAACTGCCTTTCTGCACATTTCTGTGCACTGCTTTGAGGTGTTCTCATGCACCTTTACAGTCAGAAATGTCATTTTTAATCAAATCACTTTGGACTGCCCAGCAAAAGGCATCAGAAAATTATACCCTACTGTAAAATCCAGGGGAAAATCAGGGAAGCTTTGTCTTTTCTGATGTGTTCTGTTTATGGAACAATTTCTATACAGTGTAATTCACTTTCCATAAAAACTCCATTGATTTAATCCCTATTAAATTCTGAGGATTTGTCTGTGAGGGTTGTGCTGCAGCTCAGCCTTTAGGACTGGCTCCTGATTAGAACCAGAAGTTGTGGCTCTGTGATTAATTCCCTGTATTATGGGAGTTGTCCCCAGAGGTTCCCATCAAGGAGAACCCTGGCACGTAGAAGGAATAAGAGCCCAAAATCCAAGCAGGCAAAAGGAAAAAGGAAAAACAACCAGGAGATGAAATGCAGGAAGCATCTGGTCACTCAGCAAGGCACCAGCAGGGATGCAAAGATTCTGTTCACAAGTTCCTGGCGTCAGAATTGCCCAGGGACTGGTGAATTTTAAACACCTTTCATGGTTTTACAACAGAAAAATCACCAGAGGCAGCAATGATTGATACAGTACCGGCTGAAAAGGGGACAGATCCCTTCAACATTGGTCCCAAAAGCCTGAGAGCTGTTTTGAGCAGTTGCTGGGGGTTTCTCCAAGGCCACTGAGGATCCAGACCAGAGGTCCTTCAGGGCCACTTTGCTGCACCAGGGACAATTTTTCTGCCCATGACACTCCGAACCCGAAGCAGAATTCACATGACATGAGCTGTAACAGCCTTCCTTAATTAGATCTAATATGCCCATGTATATCTTTGCACAGCACAAATATTTATATTTAGCAGATATTTCTAAACTCATACATCTGACTTTGCTAGAACCAACCAAGCTTTAAAAAAAGCACTCACTGGAGTGATTTGTTAGGCCAGCAGTCTCAGTATCATTCTGCAAATATTACCAAAATTGTCTTTAACAGCTTCAGTGACAGGGGAAGGAATGAGCCCTGGTGAGGGACAAAGAGCATGGGTCAGGGTCTGGGACCTGCACACATTTCTCCTGAACCTGTTTTTCTGCCAGCCAAGTGTGTGTGCAAGTTTCACATGTGTCACACTTGACCCCAGGAATGGTGAATTCCCCCAGGACACTGGGATTGTGCTGGGGATCTGAGATGTCTCCAGAAGCAAAGGGAGGGATGTCATGGCTCCTGCTCCTGCCCTGCCCACCCCGATCCAGCCTCTGGGCCCAGCCTCCCAGGACAGGGTTTTGTCCTGCAGTCTGGGCTGCAGAAAGGGGAGCAGGAGCATGGCCAGGTCCAGGATGGAAAGTGCTCTTACCCACACAGGAACTGGACAGAGAGGATGCAGGACAGGACTTTGCCCTGGCACCTCTCGGGCCTTTCCTCTGTGCTGCTCTTGGCAGTGAGTCTGGATCCTCTGGAGTGTGAGCAGAGTGTGCAAGGCTGGGTAGAACCTTACTCACATGCAGCCCCTTAGGATCTTTTTTGTGGCAGGAAAAGTGTGAATCCAATCTTAACTCCAAACCCAAACTCGTTCCTGCCAGGGACAACATTTTCTGTCTGTCAGTGTTGAAGTTGTGTCTCTCCCTTTGCTGCTTTCCACAGGGCACCCCAAACCCAGCTCCACAGCTCCAGGAAGGCTTTCCCAGAGCAGTAGGCAAAGGTTTCAACAAAGGGACAGAGTTCATCCCCTGCAGAAAGGGAAAGCAATGCCCTCAAGTTCAAGCTGGCTTGTGATAAATCCTCTGGATTTGCACCACGGCATGTGAGAGCAGACGTGCTCTCATCCTCACAGGACACAGCCTGCTCGGTAATGGATGGAATAAACTTGCAGTTTGCTCCCTGCTCCTCAGTTTTGGTATTCTCCTATGTCATGTCTGCTGCAGGAAGGATGTAATTATGGTTGGTCGTTAGTGTGAGGAATTATTTGTGCTGCAGCAGTGCCTGGAGACCAGTGTGGTCTCTGCTGTGTGTAACAGGAGAGTCCTCCTCAAAATTCCTGAACAGTGAAGAAAAGTTAAGGCACTTAATTTGAACTCCAGAGTGGGAGCAGTTCTAGGGCTCTGCTCTGCTGTCACAGGACCAGGTTCTGTCATTCCTTTCCCAAAATCTCCAAGGTTTCTCTAAAGGATTTTCTTTCCACCCCCACTGCTCCCCATTGAGCAGGACTTCCGTAACTTCTTCCTTCTGAGGTTTGGACACTTTCTTCTGGCTTGGGGCTGCCATTTGCTCATGACTGATTCATGCCTTTCTCATGCCAGCACCACTGCAGCACTTTCCCTTCCCAGGGCTTCTGTGGGGCATTTACAGACCACTGCTGTACCTCCCTCTGGCATTTGCTGGGACAAACAAAGCCCTTATGATCCCTTCACACCTTCCTTCTCTGGTTATTCCTTAGCCTGCACCTGATCCCATCTGGATTTGCCTTTTCTCAAAAAGCAGCACAGGCTGTTCCCAGGGCTTGGCTGGAAATGCCCTCCTGATGCAATCCTGGGATTGGCGCTTTGGCTTTTTTAGGTTCTGGTGAATCAGAAGATCTAATTCTGCTGTTAATTGAATGCAGCCTTTGTGTCAGCAGTGCCCAGCCTGGCTCAGGCAGCTGTGGTGTCACTGTGGGATCTCAGGCACTTCACCTCTCTGTACCTCAGCAAATCCTCTGCTCCCTCCCTGCCTGCTCTGCTCCAGTTGCAGCAATGCTGTCCTAAGCTGGGAATGACTTTGGCTCTGCTCAGGAGCAGCAGAGATCTCAGTGCAGGCCTGTCCTGCAGTGCCATGGCATGGACAGACAGATCAGTGGTTGTTCCCATCCTTGTCCTTCATTAACATCCCACAGCCCCCTGCCTGTCCTGAGAGGTTGTTGTAGCTCCCAGCCTTTGGGGTCCTGCATGTGTTTGCAACGTGGCTTTGGAGAATGGCAGGAATGCTTTCCCACAGACCAAAGGCCACTCCAGAGGAGGAGGCAGGGTGTGAAGGCCTCCAGGTTCTCCAGGGGTTTGCAGCAAGTGCCCTGGAGGAGAGGAGGAGGCAGCAGAGTCCATGTGTGTGCCAGTGGAGCTGCTCCATGGATCCACACACAAGCACTGCCAGTGTTTCAGCAGGGCCCAAATGCTAGCTGGCTCCTTGCACAAGCCAAATTTGATGTGTTTAAAAGCCAGCAGCCAGCACAGGCTCAGGACTCTGCTTCTCTCTTTCATCCATCCGTTTCTTACCCTATTGCAGCGTGAGGTTCTGTTGTTTCAAAACTAACAGCTGCAGGCTTCCAAAAATAAAAAAGAATTCATGAATTAACATAACCCTAAGCCACAGAAACTCCACCTTGTGAGCAGGACTGTGCTCACCACGTGCAGCTCTGCCAGGCTGGGGGAGCTCAGCTGGCCAGGCAAACCTTCCCAAATGTGGGATGTGAAGGTGTGGGCACTCAGCAGAGAGGGGAAATGTGCATGGAACAGGGGAGCAGAGGAGCAGAGAGGGAGCTGGCTGTGCAGAGAATCCCTCAAAGTCCTGACAGACCATTGTCCCAAGTGCCACCAAGGTCTGTCCTCACCCAGATTATGACCTCAGCTGTTTTCAGGTCCTGAGGGCTCCATTCTGGTTGAGCTGAGCCTCCACACGGTGTGTGCTGCTTTCACAGCCTCTCCTGGCACACAAGAACCACTCTGTGGTGCCCTCACATTTCCATCAGTGCCTCATCCCAGGCTCCTCTCCCCCTGCCTGGGTGTTTGGGGTGCCCCAAATGCAGCAGTGGGGGAGACAGCTGGGCACGTGCAGGGCTTGTGCACACAGGGCTCAAAGGATGGGCAATGCCCTGAGTAAACAAAGGGCTCTGGAGTGTCATCAGCTCAGGGATTAAAGGGATGTGCTCTCACCCTGTACAAACAGCAGGCTAAAGTGGTGGAGTTAAGCAAACAGCTGTGAAATGGCTCAGTCTCAGCTGATGCTGATTTCATATATCACAGAATCACTGCATGGGGTGGGTTGGGAGAGACCTTAAAAATCACCTTGTTCCACCCCCTGCTGTGGGCAGGGACACCTTCCCCTAGACCAGGTTGTCCTGGCCTTAGACCCTTCCAGGGATGGGGCAGCCACAGCTCCTCTGGGCAATCTGTGCCAAGGTCTCAAAATGTGAATTTATGATCCAGGACACTGGACATTCATCCCTGGCACTTTCTGTGCAGCCTGGAGAAGCCACTGAACTCTCAGGCAGGCCTGTCATTCCCTGTTTATCCCTGCCTGCCCATCCTTGAGCTGTTTGGAATAGGAGCCATCCTCAGGGTGTATTTGCCCAGCACAAGCACAGGGACAACTTGAGGGTTGTTCATCCTGTGTTGGGAGGTGAAAATTTCCCCAGGAATTATATCCAATACCTGCCCTTGAATATTCACCTTCTGTTCTGACTCAGTTAAAGGGTTATGGAGATAAGGGTACTTCTAGAAGAGAAACATGTTCAGAAACCTGCCATTATCTGTGACAAAGTTTTCTTAGCATATGAGATCCTAATCAGACATCTATTATTTAGTAAGAAGATAAGGAGGAGAGATCTCTCAGCTGGTATCTGCTCTGCTCAGCAGATAACGATCAGCTCACATGGCCCTCTTTAGAAACTCTCAACTTTGGGCAGAATCAAACCACGTGGAGTCTCCTTGGCTTTATTCCTCCACCTTACACAGAAACCCAGAGCAAATCATCAGAGGTTTCTGTGCCTTGATTTTCCTAATTGTAAAATAATAATGGGAAATGCTCTTCTGAGGTAAAGCTGAGAAGTGACAAATCTCCACAAAGAGTTTTGTAAGCCCTGGATAAAGAACGTGCAGGTGCCTGAAATGTCAGCAGAAAATCTCTCTGAAATCCAGTTCAAAGCAGCTGGATGCAAGAGTTGCAGCTTTTGAAACTAGGAAAGAACTATTTATAGGAGATGAAGTGTTCTGGTGCTTGTGAAACACAGAGAGAAACAGTCTGTGCTCTGCAGCCCTGCAGCCTAAAGCAGTGCATTCACAGGGGCCCCGTGGGACACCTGGTGCTGGGTTTGTGCAGCCTGAGCCCTCAGCCCCATGCAGGGGCACCCCACAGAGCCCAGAGCCCTCAGCCCCATCCCACAGGGCCCAGAGCCCCTGGGATGGAGCTGCAAGGCCTGCTCTGTCCTCCCAGGACACTTGTCCTCCTTCCAGCCTTGACAATCAGAGAGGCAAAGGCCACATTAGCCAGGGCTGCTCCTTGGGGCAGAGAGGTGTGTGGGGTGTCTGGGATCACGGGAACCCTGTGCTCTCTCTTTGGGGCAGAGAGGTGTGTGGGGTGTCTGGGATCACAGGAACCCTGTGCTCTCTCTTTGGGGCAGAGAGGTGTGTGGGGTGTCTGGGATCACAGGAACCCTGTGCCCTGGTGCTGTGGTGCCCAAACCAGAGAGCAGCAGAGGAGCACAGCTCCCCTAGCCGTGCCTTGGCTCTGTCAGTGCTGCCATTGTTTGATTTTGGCCTGCTGGGACAGGTGCAAATCTGCTTCCAGATCACACCCTGGTACATGGCAGGCAAATGTTCCCAAGAGGCTGCAACAACAGGAACAGCTCTTGTCTCTCAATGCTCCATAGAACTGGGGGCTCTTCTGCAGCACCTGACGGGGCCTTTCCTCCTCTGCTGCACCTTTGTGTCTGCCTGGACAGTCATTTCGTGAGTGTCGTTTGTGACAAGCTGGTTCTTAAAAGACAAAGGGGTGAAAAAAAGGCACTTGAAAAGAGTTTTGATTTTTGAGCAAGCTCAGAGCCCTGCCTGGGTACGGGGGCAGTGCAAGAGTGAGTGCAGGTGTGGGAGGCTGTTGCTTCATCACTCAAAGAGAAAGGATGCACTAAAGGCTAAACAAAAAGATGCAGAAGGCAAATGAAAAGGTGCTGAAGTTATATAAAAAGATACACAAGTTATACAAAAAATGCACAAGCTAAACAGAAAGATGCAGATCCTAAACAAAAATATGCACAAGGTAAATTACAAGATGGCCAAGTTGTATAAAAAGATGGCCAAGTTAAATAAAAAGGTGAGCCAGGCAGGCAACCTGAAGCATGGAGGACCTGCTCCCCTGATAAGGTCACTCACCTGCTCTTCTGGGCATGAATTAGTGTGTTTTAGAGAAATGCTTATTATCTCACTAGGTCAGGGACATTTGTTAGTGCAGGAGCTGAGAAAGGTGCCCTGAAGCCCAGGCTTCCTCCCTCTGGTTGTACCTCAGTGGAGTGAGGCAGGGTGGGATGAATTTCTGGAATATTAGGACATTCAGGAATATCCTTTGCTCATTAACAGCAGGAGCTTCAATTGTTACCTTAGTGAAGACAATGAGGACAGCCTGGAATTTGTGTTTTTTATGGACAGCAATATTGCAGATTCAATGAAGCTTCTGCACCCCCCAAAGGCACAGAGGGCCCTGGGATGAGGCTGGAGTGCATTCCCTGTTTGCCAGAAGAGCTTGAGGAGCATGAGGAGCTGGTGGGAGCCATCAGGAAGGTGACAGCAGCCACCAAGACCCCTGCAGCCACTGTCACCCTGGCACCCAGCTGGGCCCAGCACAAAGCCCTGCTGTGATGGGATCTGGACACCACATGGCCAGGGAGGCTCTGGGAAATCAGGGAACACAGAAAAGCTAGAGAAGGGACAGCGTGGGGCCAACTGGCTGCTGCAGAAGGATGGAAAGAGGGATGCTGGGTGACATGGCAGTGCTGCTGCCAGCTCTTGTGGGATTTGGTTTTCATCTGGAAAGCCTGAATTCTGCTCCAACTGCAGAAAAACATCACCTTTTATTTAATAGGACTGAATTTCTTAAGATTGCAGGGAACAGCTTGAAATGATATCCTAAAAAGTTTGAAAAACCAGTTATAAATACAATTCCATGTTCAATTAAGGTTATGTCCAATTAAAGCATGGGACTGGAAAGCAAAGCCCCTCATGGCTTGCTGTGTGCATCCTACTAAGGTTCATCAGCATCTGCCATGAATAAAAGTGTAAAAACCAACAGCAGGATGGCTTTAGGAGTATAATTTTAGTGTGTGAGTGATGAACTGGCAAGGGAGGGTCAGGTAGAACCTGGAGGGGCAGGGATGGACAAGGGTGAGTTTATAAAGGAGATATGAGAGGACACATTCGGGGGAGCCTCGAGCCCCACTGATTTGTAGGATGGAGGAAGAAGCCCTGGGGCAGAGCACGGCCGGTGTCAGTCCTGCCTCAGCCGGCACTCCGGCGCGGATGGCAGCTCTGACAGGTACGAGCTCATCACTTCGACATTAAACCTGGCAAAGCCCCAGCAAAAGGCTTTTTGGGAGATGAGGTCAGGTTGTTCTGCCCCCCCGACAGCCCGTTCGGGCTCTATTCTTGCCTCTCTCCCACAGACGCTGAAAGGAGCAGGGCTCGGAGCATGTTTATTAATTCGGGATGACAATAGGACACCTGGAGCAGCACCTGTCAGAGCACGATGCAAATGAGCCGGGGAGCTGCCCGCGCTCCTGCAGCCCTAATGAAGCTCTAATAGCGCTGATAATGCCTCGCACGGCATTCACGGGGCATTGGCTCAATTGCAGTAATTAATGCGCCCATCCCGAGCCGCAGCTCCCATTCACGGGCACTTCCTGATGCCTTGCTCTCGCTGTTTGGTTTTAAACACACAAACCCGGGACTTATTATATTTGCAAACAATGGGCTCGTGGAGATGCTCTGATTTACTGCAGAGATAGAGGGGGGTGATCTTTGAAAGCCTAAATTAAAGCAGGATTTCCTTCTGTTTTCTCAAAGGAAAGGTTAACATTTGCTAATAACTGTCACAGGCTGCAAACGGTCTCAGTGTCATATGATGGATTTTTCTGATTGCTTTTAATCAAGGTTTTCAGATATCATGGGGTGTAAACAGAGAAATGAGCTGAGCGTTCATGAGCTGAACAAACCTCAGGAGATGTGACTCAGATAAGGAAGAACTGTTCTGACAATGAAGTAATAGCAGGTTCTTTGCTGCTCGAGTTCCACTTTTTATCACTATTATTTTAGCGTTCCCCATTCCATATCTGTGGCTGAGATAAACTGCTCAGCAGGGATGGACGTGTGCTTGCAAGGCTGTGTGGGAGGGTGGAGGGCTCTTTACCCCACAGAGATATTAAGTTGCTTCCCTATCTACTTCACCTCCCATATTTGGAGGGGTTTTTTTGCCTCTTCAGGGAAATTTAGATGAATTAGAAAAAGTCTATTTACATGTTCAAATCAGAGAGAGATGGCAAAGGTGAGGCTGGGGATATGGAGATGATCTGTCCATGAAAATTATTACTTCTTGTTGGATGCCTTCCCTTGAAAAAGGGATAAATGGGGAGGTGTTTCAATACCCCATCAGAAAATAAAGGACACAGAAATTATCCCCCAAGAGAATTGCAGGAAAGGAGGAGTCTGTGCTGTAGAGCTGAGCTCTGATAAAAGGCATTTTGTGCCATCAGTTTCTTTGTTAACAGAACCCAAAATGTGAGAAGAACTTTTGTGTGGCTGCAGCAGGCCCTGCATTTCTCAGTGACTCGGGACACTGATGTGTGAGAGGTTGTTTTCCTCTCGTGCCATCTCAGGGGGGATTTGCAAACCTGCAGAAACCAAGTTTTGGGCTAACCCCGGTGGTACCAAGGCTCACTGGGAGAGGGGGTGGGGGGGACTCCTGGTCAGCAAAGCTGGAAAAGGCCAAGGAAAGCCGAGGGGATGAGGGAGTCTGGCAGGAGCACATGGGGTGAAGTGCATGCAAACCTCCAGCTGACACAAGCTGTGTCCTCTCCCACGAAAAGCTTCATCATAATCTGTGCAAACATCACTTCAGGATAAACACAATCCTGCTATAAATACCCCCGGCCATTTCCTGTTGTTCTTTCTGCAGCTTGCACAGGGTTTGTGTCTGGCTGAGGGTGTGACTGAGTCCACACAGTCACACACGTCCCCTGCTCTGTGCTCCACTGAAAATGGCTTTTTCTGCTTCAAATCAGCCACTCTGGGGTTTGTGCCATAGAGCTGAATGTTCATCTTCAATGAACCAGGAATATCCTTTATGGAAGGAATTCAGGGCAGCAAAATGGTAAATTCTCCTGCTATTGAGATGAGTTGACCTGAATGTCTATATGCACTTAATTACAGTTAAATTAATGACACTTCATTACTTAATTACACTTTAATATACACTCCCCATCCCTGGAAGTGTCCCAGGCCAGGCTGGATGTGGCTTGGGGTAACTTGGGATAGTGGAAAGTGTCCCTGCCCATGGGGTAGAACAAGATGATTTTTAAGGTCTCCAAGCTCAAACATTCAGGGATCCTATGCCATGGTTTGTCACATTCATCCACATTTCTATCCCAGGCTATTTCAATTTATACCCATTCTTAATTTTGACTGTCAAAAGAAATCAAGCACATTTAAAACCTGAACTGAGAGAAGCAGAAATGCAAACTCCTCCTGGCTTGTTTTATGCCTGATATTTACTGAATTTTGTGGTTTAAGTGGATTTGTTATTTCAGTGAAAATGGAAGCAAAAGTCACACTCCCATCTGCTTGTTAATCACAGAAATACCTCAAGGAGAAAGGAAACAAATTGAGGGGAGGGCCCTGGATTCTCATGCATGAATTAAGTCTTTAGAGAACCAGATTGAAAGTTCCTGCAACTACAGAATTTTTAGCTCAGTAGTTCCATTCAAACCACTAATTATTTTTTAATTTTTTTTAAATAACATTGGCAATGTCCTTTTTGCTATCAGAATGAACTGAAAGCCTGGGTTATAAATACTTGGCTTAGGCTTTCTACCCAAATAGAGCTAAAAACTTCAGGTCATACATTAAATATAATTTGGGCACATCCAAGGAAGATACTGTCCTGTTTGAGTCTTTAAAACTCCCTTCCCAAAGTGAAAAACAAACCCAGATTTACATTGCCCAGACTTATTGAGCTTGGCTCTGTCTTTATGGTTGGCTATAATCAGAGAGTCAATCCCATCTTTATGAAGCTCCAGAAATTAGAAATTGTTCCCTCAGTGTACATGAGAAAATGGGAAGGAAATTTTTCAGATCATGGACAGACTGGAACTGCCCCACTGGGGAAGGAACCAGGGCCCCACTGATCCCTTTGCTGCTGCCCACAAAATCAGGCAGGAATGCTCAGAAGCAGAATATTCTTTTAAAAGCTCCCTGTAAACCAGTTTCCCTGTGACTGCAAGGCAGTGAGGCAGAGTGGGTGTGTGCTGTGAGAGGCAAGGAAATGGGAATTGCAGGCAAGGCTGGGGAGAAAAGGCCTAATGAATGAAACAGAGACAGAATGTTCTGTCCCTGCTCTGGCTGCTTGAGGCTTCACCTCTGTGCTGCTTTATATGGGCTGAGTGAAGGCACAGAGCAGGATCTGAGAGGGTTTAAATGAAGGATAAAATGTACTTGCGTGCCGAATTCAGATTTTCCCTTTCAAAGATGCCCCTGAAGAAAGCCCTTGTTTGCACATCCCACTGTGGCTCAGCACCTGAGGCACTGCCCTGGGAACCCAAATCCTTGTGCTCTCAGCTCAATTTTGCTGCAGTTGTGCTGTGTGACCCTCAGAGAGTGATGTCCTTGGGCCTCCTGTGACTGTGTTACAGAAAAGTTGTTCAGAGATGAGAAAAGCAGCATGAAATCTGCCCCTAAGGGTGACCTTGAGTGTGTGAGAGAGAGGCAGGCAATATTTTGACATGTTTAACAATCCCCACCAACATTTTTCCTTGATGACACTGAAAAAGTTGTCTCCCTGGTTAACCCTGAGGTCCCCTGGCACTCCCAACCATGCTCTGTGTGTGGTGACATGGAGGAGGAGGGGACAGTAAAACATCAGTCATTACATCAGTGTAAGATAGGTGAAATGATCTGCCCATGATCTCCACAGCCTGTGCTCCCCCAAACCTGCATTTATTTGTGTCATTAGGATGTGACCAATAGAAGGTTTTGCCCCACCAGCTTCTCCTGGGAGCTGACTCCTATTCCCAACCTATTCCTCCCCACAACCCTGGCAGTGCCCAAGGCCAGGTTGGGCAGTGCCCAAGGCCAGGTCAGGCAGTGCCCAAGGCCAGGTCAGGCAGTGCCCAAGGCCAGGTTGGGCAGGGCTTAGGGCACCCTGGGACAGTGGAAGGTGTCCCTGCCCATGGCAGGGGTGGGACTGGATGGGCTTTAAGGACATTCCAGCCCAAACCCTACTGTGACTCTGCAATTCTAATTTTGCAGTGCTTTACCCATTTTCCCTCTTCCCCCTATTTAGTAGTAGCTCCATCAGGTGTTTTGTCAGCAAGTCCCCAACCAGGCCCCAGGTTCTTTCAAAGCTTTGTTCTTTGTGAGAGACTGATTTTTTTACTGACAACCCTATAAACATCATCTGAAGCAATGTTTGGGATCTCTTTGTTGCCCCCATGGAAGAGAAATTCCATCATCACTCTCATCTTAGACCCCAGGAAGAGGCAGGGCAGCCCCAGGGAGGCACTGCTGAATTGCTGAAATCTCACTCCCAGAGGATGCTGATGAGGAAGGTGACTGTAAGACCTGCCAGGAGGCACTCCTGCTTCCTCCCTTGGATGTTCCTGTGGGACCTTCCCAGCCAGGGAGAACCTGTGTCTTCAAAGTGGCACCACTGAGCTCCCTGAGTGCTGAGGAAAATCAGACCCCCAGAAAACTCAGCTCAGGTTGCAAGAGCTGCTCAGAGCAGTCTGTGCTAGGTATCCCAGGAGGATCCACTCTTCCTTTGGTCTCTCTGAGACCTCCAGAGTCCTGCCAGGATAAGAATCTGATGTAGTTTGAGTCACCATGATATCAAAATGCCAAATATTAGTGATATTGAGGTATCTGTGCAGTCAAATGGCATCAGCCAGAGCCAAAAGCAAAACAGATTTTCTTAAATTATTTCTAAGCATCCAATTGCTTCTTTAGTATTTGTATAAAGTATTTAAAATACAATTAAAAGTCTACAGATTCCAACTGCTTGGCTATTGGAAGTTTTCCAGGACAGATCCTGTGTGAGTTGGAATCATTCTTGCATTCACACAAAGCACACAAATACACAAAGAGTTGCAGGGAAGGCTGGAGGTTCACACATCACCCCAAAGGCAAAGACAGAGCTCCCAGTGGCTGTGCTGGCATGGGGAGCCTGAATTTGGCCCTGTCCCCAAAGGCTGTGACAGAAATCACTGTGTTTGTACCAAGGACAGACACAGGAGAGTCCTGTGAGATACAGTCTGACCTTTTCCTACGTGGTGTCTTTTCCTCAGAAAGATGCAAATGGATCCAAGCCCTCCTGTTCCCTGGAAAGGCTGAGTTCTGATAGGCTGCCCTACCTGGTGCCTTCTCAGGTTTTTCAAGGTTTCCTTTGAAACTCCACTTTAGTTGGAAACCAACTGCAATATTTTAAGGAAACTGAAAAGGTTAAAACTGCAATGGAACACTCAGAATATCCAAAGCAAACTTTGGTTAATTTAAGGTGGAATTCTCTGGATAATTGTTTTGACCTTCTGTCCAACATTAGGGTTGAAAATTTTCCCCCAGCCTCCAGAATTTTCTCAGGATATGACAAGGATGTCCCACCACATTCTGGACTTTTCCATCCCTTACCCCATGGCCTTGACACCCTTTTTACCCCTCATTTTACACAAAATCTTTGGCTAGAGCTGAACAAACAACTTGGCTGCCGAGATGGTAAATGAGCCCCCATTTCCCAAATGTCACTGTAGTACTGAAACCACAGGACCATCTTGTGGCTGCTTCCTGGCCATTTCCTGCTTGCTTGAAAGCTGAGGAAATGAGGTATGCTGAGGTGTGAACTGTGTTTGTTTGTATGGGGAGAGCTCTAAGAGACAGAGATACAGCCCATGACCAAGGTGCTGGGCTCAGAAAAGAGAAAAAAACCCTAAGAGCCCGTTCCCAAGGCATTTACAAATGAATGTTAAACACTGCACCTGGATTAACCTGCAGGGACTGCCTGACACTCCCAGCCAGGGCAGAACCTGGCCTTGGCTTAGGACTCTGCCAAGGTGTGCTCCAATTGATTTTCTTTGGGTTTAAGCCCTCAGTTTCACTAAAATCAGGAATGGGTCTTTGAAGGGTGCTTGGTTGTTGGTTTGGTCTGGTTTGGTTCGGTCTGGCTTGGTTCAGTTTGGTTCAGCCTGGTTTGGTTTGCTTCAGTTTGGTCTGGTTTGGTTTGGTTCAGTACAGTTTGGTTTGGTCTGGTCTGGTTTGGTCTGGTCTGGTTTGGTGTGGTTTGGTCGATTTGGTTTGGTTTCATCTGGTTTGGTTTGGTCTGGTTTGGTTTGGTTTGGTTCAGTTTGGTTTTGTCTGCTTGGGCTTGGCTTGGTTTGGTCTGGTTTGGCTTGGCTTGGTTTGCTTTGGTTTGGTCTGGTTTGGTTCGGTCTAGTTCGGTTTGGTTCAGTCTGGTTTGGTTT
>JAWWMQ010013497.1:0-16170 GCA_035047885.1 Chlorospingus flavigularis
TCTTTTAATATAATATATATCATAAAATAATAAATCAGCCTTCTGAAACATGGAGTCAAAATTCTCATCTCTTCCCTCGTCCTGGGACCCCTGTGAACACCACCGCACAGGACAGCCCCAAAAATCAATTTATTTACCTGCTTGTAAACCTGTGAGAGGCTTTGTGCTTTTAGATCCAGTGAGAGATTGTTCAGACAATGCTATTTTCTAATCAAGCATTAAAAGAAAACTACTGGTGAATTGGTTAGAAATGAGGATGAACAATAAAAAAAAAAAAAAGAAATAAGAAATTAATAGAATAGTCTGAGTTGGAAAGGACCCTAAAGATCATCTCATTCCAACCTCTGCCTTGGGCAGGGACACCTTCCCCTAAGACCACAAGCTTCTTTCCAGGCTGTATTTGATAATAACTTTTCTAAATTCTTTAACATTTTATCCTTTGACTCAATTATCAGACTCTTCCCACCTTCAGAGATATCCAAGTTTGATTTCATTTGTGGACTGCAATGCTCTGAATGTGTGGAGCCTTTGTGTATCAGACTAATGCAAAGCAGACGTGGTATTGGGAGCACAGAAGGTGATTCATATTTTGTTTGTGCTGCCTGGGTTTTTATAACAAATGTACACAGTAGCTCTGTCTAAGCTAAATATTGATAGAACAGATATCTATTGAAAAAAAATGTAATTTCCTTGAAATACAAGTCGTTTTGAAATAAAATTCTGTTTTGAAGTGGGGGAAAAAAGGGATTTTAAAAAGGCCAGGCAACACTAACATAAAAACAGTCCATCAGTTTAGAACAGCTTGTTGTAATTTTTCAAATTTTTAACTAAAGTTTGATATTTTTGCTATCATAGAAACTATGCATTAAATCTGCATCATATATACATGATACAATAACAGAATTAACACCTGAAATGTACATTCCAATCAATAAAAATGGTGCTTCAGTATGTTTCTGTTAGAACCTGCCAGGTTCCTATTTTGTTCCAAACTGGAAAGAAAGGAATTGTATTTCTGCTCCTACTTGTTCCACTAGTATTTTCCCTTTTAATAGTACAATTATTTTTTTCTGTCTTTAAATTTTTATGCAAAAAAATGCAAAAAAAAAAGAGAAGCATTTGAGCTTTCTAGAGCTCTCCCAGATAAATCCGAATTAATCATGTAAGCAAGCAAGAGTAAAAAAGTTGCACAGAAAAGTTGCAAAAAATTTGCATAGAAAATTGGGCTCTGTATATTCCTTAATTAGTATAAAGCCAATATTTTAGAAAATATTAAATCTTATAAAGTACTGTATCTATTATTTAAAGAAAATACATAAATCATACTAATAAATTACCTTTTTTAAAAAATTTAATTAATTTTGGCCAGTTCTGTTTCATGTATGTTGTGTTTTTATATGACCTGATGAGCAATAACATTCTAATTCAGTTTAAAAATACAAAGTTTTTGGTTTTAGAAGTTTGAAGGTCTCTTGATTTATAAAATAATGAAGAAGTGGAAACTAGGTAAGCCTTTTGCTCAGATCCACTTTTTGGGCTTGCGCAGAATAAAAAGGCCAAGTTTTAGAACAGAGGTAGGTTTGTAAAAGGTCTGAATTATTAAGAATTTGAGGCAGGTGAGAAAAAAAATTCCAGGGCAGAAGAAGAGTGGAAAAGCAGGCAAGGTAAGAGTGAAGCAGGGGTGGAGGCAGGCTGGGATGAGGAAGAGCAGCCAGGACCGAGCCAGGAGCAAACAGAGCAGGGCAGAGGGAAGGAGCTGAGGTTCCATTGAAAGAGAGATTGCTGTGGAGCTGGAACACAGGGAAGAGATTTGCTGTCACCATGGCTGGTCTCACACTCCTCTCAGTGGATCTTTTTGTCTTTTTCACAGACACCAGTGGGCAGCAGCAAGAAAATCAGGGATGGAGCCACTGCTTCAACTGTGACAGATCAAACCCTGCCATTCTATGGTATTTTTGTTTAGGAATCCATGGTAGCTGATTGTAGCCACATTTCTCTTCACAGAGAAAAGAAAGGCATGATTTCCCAAGAATATTTCTGGGTTTCACATTCTCTGAACCTCAGAGAAAGAAAACAAAATTCTTATCATTTGCTGTGCCTGTGTTGTGCCAAAGTAGAATGCAATGTGCAGATTGTTTACCCACAGTGATGGTGTTTTGTTTCCTTGGCCTGTCAGGACCAGGTGTGTGTGTGTGTGTGTCAGGACTTTTGGGGGACAGTCACAAGATTCTGTGCAGTTGAGTGCTTGGCAGATTCAGTTTAGATGTAATGTAAAATAATGTAATATAGTATAGAATAATATAGTATAATAAAGTCATTAATTAGCCTTCTGATAAGATGGAATCCTCCTCATCATTCTCTCCCCCTTGTCCGAGGTGAAAATATCCACAAAAGCTGATGCTGTGGTTTTCTGCTTTAGAAAGTCTGCTTTAGAAATGAGAATCATAGAATCAGAGGGTATCCTGAGCGGGAAGGGACCACAAGGATTATTGAGTGTTGGAACCTGAAGTGCAGGGAATTCTCAGAACTTTGGGCCTGTAAGGCAAAGCTTAGAATTAAACACAGGATTTGATCTAGGAGCTTGGAAAAGACTTCCAAACTTAGGTGACAGAAGCAAGAATGTGGATTTATAGTTTAAAGCAGAGACACATTAAGCTAAGTAAAGTTTAGAGTTTTAGAGTTTAAGATACAGAAAAAATAAAATTAGTTACAACAATAAACAAGGAGTTTAGAATGCAACACTGTAGCTTTGTGTGTTATAATATGATTGGCTAAGAAAGCTTACACTGTACCATGAGCCCATAAGATGAAATATTTAAGGATTGGGTCAAAACCATAAATATCCTTGTTGACAGTGTTTTATTGGTCAATAACTCCTTAAAAGGTCCTGTAACTAAAGGCCTTGTGACCTTCTGAACCATGTGGTGAAGATGTGAGCCTAACTCACCCGTCCTGCCTACGTAGAAGATAAGAAAAATAAACTGCATCATCTAAAAACCTCAGAGGTCCCATCTCTAACTCATTCAAAATTCCTTCAAAAATCCCCATAATTGAGTCTGATTTCTGGCCCTTCCCAGACTCCCCAGCAATCCCCCCTGTGCATCCCTGGTGTCCAAACTCTTCTGGAGCTCTGGCAGCCTCAGGGCTGTGCCCATTGCCTGGAGCCTGGGCAGTGCCAGCACCTCTGGGGAAGCAGAACCTTTCCCTGATCTCCAGCTCTTCCCTGGGTGCTGTCCCTGGCCCAGAGCAGAGATCAGAGCTGCCCCTCAGGAGGAAGTTGTGTAAAACTCAAACATACTCTCCAACATCTTCACACACAAGTCCTAAAGCATCCAAACACATTGGCAAATTTGAATTCCTAATTCTGAAGATACTATATTATGATATGCATCATGTAGGGCCTCTACATAAAGGTTGAAAGTCCAGCTCTGCAACAAACCTGATGGAAGTGACAGTGATTAGAAAATGATAGTGATAGAAAATGATGGATTATAACAGCTAACATCATCCTCCTGATGCTGCCTGCCCTGAATTCCCTGAGGCAGCAATGCACAGTGATGATTACTATTAAATAGACTCTCTCCACATATACTTTTGCTATGAATTTCACATTTTGGTGTTGGTTTTCCTAATGCCTTTAGTAGGCAGTACTAAACAGAGCAGAATGTGCTTTGGAACACTCAGCACACCATGCAAACACTACCAAGGGGGAGGGGAACATGTGTGCTCATCAAAATAGATAAAACCCACTGATCTGATCCAACTGGAATAAAAGATTTTGTTCAAATTAGATCAAAAAGGGAAAATATTATAAACTGAAGATGCAGAAGTCATATGGGCATAATCATCTCTGACTTTGTATCTTTAAAGCAGGAATGGGTTTAGACAAAGGAATACAAAATATGTTTTGACAACCTTACAACTGCATGGCACAAACTCAGTATTGTTAGTGTAGACACTGCTGGATTATTTAAATTCACTGCAGAGATACACTCTGATGATTCAACCCTATCCAACCTCATTTCTCATAAGAACCACTCACATTTCTCATTTTCACTGCATTCCTCTGTTTCATAAGACTACTCCTATGGCAAGGAGCGTTTTGGGGACTTTGAAAATGATCTGAACCGATAAATCTAACATCATAAACCAAACCCTACCCTGGCATTTTCACAGAAACAGAACAGCATGGAAACAGCCACACAGTGAGTGGGGAATATACTTGGGATCAGCCAGCAGCATTCCCAAAAAACCCCTTAAAGCAGCCCTACCTTATAGGGCTGGAAGACACGTCGGGATCATGGGCTGTCACCTGCCCCAGCACAGAGTTGAGAGCAGCATTTTCATGTACTTCCAGAAGGTAGGTGGGTGAGGAGAACACCGGGGGCTCATCAGCATCCTCCACCACGATCTTGACGGTGGCCGTGTCCTTGAAGGGGCCCCCGCTGAGGAAGCGAGGGTCGATGTGGATGTTGGCTGCCTCCACCTTCAGCGTGTAGGACTTCTTGGTCTCAAAGTCCAGTGGCTGTTGAGAAGGACAAGGATAAATGTCATTTACTGGTGGCCACAGAGAACAAGTGATGGCAATGCTGGTGGATGGGAGTTATGTGCATTTTCAAGCACATGGAATCATTTTAATGCAGGCACTTCCCTCTCCCAGAAACCAAACCTGTTTATTTACCAGCCTCAGAGAAAACAGCACTGTTTCCCTGTTTCTCACAAGAAATTTACTGAAATATTCCCTCTCATGAATTATACCATTACAATTACATATCAGACAAATACTACAAATTTGTTTGGGATGACATGAGTTGCATACCAATAATGCACTTCATCAGTGCTTTACTGGCTGGAGATAAGAAAACAAATTCAACTGGCTCCACAAAGAATAAATATTTTATTACTTCCAGAACAATGTGAGAAATGCAAAGAACTAGAAATTATTATTTGTTGGATAGAAGAAGCAAAATGTAGAGTTAATCATGTGAGAAGGTACTTCAATATTCTTGCACTACAAGTACTTCTGTATTTCAGTTTACAGGAGTAAATGAGCTAGACATCTCTTAGGAATTTCTTAAAACTGTAGCAATTTCTACTTCTGTATCATTTCTCTCTTTTTTTTCCCCACAGACAGAATCACAAAACAAATTACTTTATTCTATCAATATACCTGCCATGTTACCACTGTTTTTACTATTTTACAGTCCTATATTAACTCATAAAAGATGAAAACTCAGTGGATTTAAGGGACTGAAACACCAAATAAACCCCAAATCTGTGACACTTTTGAGTGTTAGACTTTTTCATTATGGAGATTCAAGTTTGTGTCTTGAAGCACATCAGTATATTCACTTCATAATTCTCTTGTGTCTCACAACCATTCAAATTTCAAAGATGCAAATTGCCAAGCATTGGAAAGATATTAAGATTTGCATTATAATGTCTGAGGGATAAAAAGAAAAGGACACAGACACTCTGAATCTGTAATGCAAATACCAGCAAGAGCACAAACAGGAATCTTCAGGAAGTCTGTCAAAGCCTTCAATATGTATATCTTCAAATTCTGTGGATTTTTTTCAGGTATGAATCAAGCTCTAATGGGATTTGCTCTTTCTCACAAATTCTAGTAAACACAAGAAAATCTTGCTTCTTTTGCAGCTCTTAAATTAGTACACTTTTGAAATTATGAATGGGGATTTATAAATCAGCATATTCACAATTTGCCAATCATGGCTCCTGTAGCACTTTTTAAATTGCTTTTTATATGCTTTGCAGAAATGACAGCACCCCAATACATTTAGTCATGCCTAATCAGAATATCATATTGAAAATTTACTCAGCATTGTCTAAAGCCCATGATTTTATGCTGAAGAAAATCTGTTGGTGAGCAGTACCCTCCATACATCATCTACTGGAGTAGAACCAAAATTATTATTGCTGTCAAAATGAAAATATGAAACAACATTATGGTTGAGATTCAGTTATGAAATAAAGCCAAGGGAACTGGGGCAAAAGGTTAATTGCCTCAGCTTACAGGAGAGGCCACAGCACACAATAAATAACAGTAAGGAAGAGCTGGGATGTATATCATAATTTTCTCTTTAGAAAAACAAATATAAATTTAGATAAATATACAACAGTTTATTATAAAGCTACAGTGCTGACCTACTCACTGAGAAAGAGAAAACACAAAGTTTTGACAGGCAATCTGCCTGACCTCTTTAATGACAGGTACAAGTGGAATCTTAATTACCTGTGCTTACTGGATTCACCTTTTCTCACTGGAATATCATGGTTTGGGTTTTGTTTACTTTTGCTTTTTACAAACAAAGATTCATTTAGAGTGATCTGTGCTATGCAGTTAAAACCCTCTGCCACTGCTATAAATTATATTAATATCCTTTTTCAGAACACAGCACAAGGAACAGCTTTTTCTCCTTCCCCAGAAAATAGTGACAATTAAAGCTGCAATTAATGTTTCCCTGGGCTTATTTTGGTTTTCTTCTATGCTACCTCTCCCCATATTTCTGTAGATAATTGGGTGATGTTTTTGTTGTGTACATGCAAATACCTCACCTGCACACTTCAAGACTGTACAAGCATAGAAAAGGTAACATGGTTTTCTTTAGGGCCCAAATTTGACACTTCTCATGTGAAACTACCAATCTCCTTAATAAAATTCACTGAAATCCCTGTTCATTGAGTGAAGACAGTTCAACATGAGAAAAAGGTAAAAGACTAAGCTCTCACATATCAGGTAATTTAATTATTGCACTGTGATTTATTTTTCTCTGAACAGCTACACAGGAAATCAAATAATTGAGAGAAGTTATTTGATGAATACTCAGCCAAGATTTTACGGAAATTTAAACCACCACCAAAGTGGAATTTAATCTACTCTTTTCTTTTGGAACCAAGGAAGCAAAACTTGGTGGTGGTCATGATGTGACCACATGGGAGCCTGGATAAGATTAACATTTCCAGCACCCATGGGTGTCTCCCCAGTGAATTTTCTCAATGGAAATTCAGAGGAACATGGCCAGTGCACCCCATTTCATCACTCCACTGGCTTGACACCTCATCCATAGATGAAAGAACTCCTGGAAATGCAGCATCTTCTCACAGAGCTGACTCTGGCTGGGTAGTAACATGTACAATAAACATTTATATTTTTAACAGAGATATGATTTACCTTTCTCACTCTGATAATGCCATCCTGAGTTTGGGCATCCGTAGTGATCTCAAATACATCCATTCCATCTCCTTCAATAATATCATAGGACGATTTGGCATTTTCTCCAATATCCAGGTCATTTGCTTTCACCCTTCCTATTGGTTCACCAAGAGCAACGTCTTCCATGACTGAGAAGTGATAGAGACCTTACGAAAAAGAGGAAAAGACTGAAAATTACAGCTGTTCCAGTGTCCCCTGGGTGCATTCAATGTTTACACACCCTCAACACCAACTCTTGAGATCTGCAGCTGACTCAAGCCCCATTTACACAAATTATTGACCAAAAGCAGCACAGTGTGGTCCTCACACAAGAATATTCACTTTACTGTAGTTGAGTGTCCTGTCCATTCCAGCAGTCTCCTCCTTCTGCCTTGCAGGGATGTTTTGTGTTGCAAACACAAATATTGAGCTCCTTTCAACACTGCAGAACTTACCTTTTTATACAGATATTTTATTGACAAGGAGTTCAATTCGACCAAGAAACTTTGGCTTTTAATCCACAAAAAAATTGGTCTAATTCTTTAAAAATCTATTGTGTAAATACTTACATAACTTCAAATATTTTCTGCATAACTTTAAATATTTACTACTTTTTTAAATGTAGTTTCATTTTGTTTGTTTAAACCCTTCCACCTCTCTTTTGTGGTAAGAAATGAATGAGGAAACATTCAAGGAAACTCCCAATTTTTTTTTACTGGAAATAATAACTTTTCATAGTAATCATTACTGTGTTTACTACTTTTTGCAGAGTTACACTAAAATCCATTAGAAATTGCTATTGCCAATATTTTATTTTTTGTTACACCTGCTTCAAATCTTTTAAGCTAAAAAGGATCAAAAAATCTATTTAAATATATTATTTTAAGTAGAATTTAAGGCAAAACCCAAAATACCTATTTTTTTTTGTATCTCCCTGCTCCTAACAGTACTCTAAAAACAAGACACACATTTTATACCCAAAATTCCTTCTAGAGTCCTCATATTTCTACCTCTTTATAATTGACTCTTATTGAAGTTAAGAATAATATAGGAGCTAATCAAACAAAATGCTGCTCAGGAGTTAAGCAAAGAATTCAAGGATAATAGAAGAGACCATTAAAATAATTTTGACACAGGATTGTGGCCTTGTTCTTCCCTGTCTTCCCTGTTGTTCTAAGACAATCTGCTAAGAGCAAGTAATAATTTTCCAAAAACAATGTTCTAGAATTCTGGCTTTACCTGTTGTAGGTTATTGCAGTAGCAACAGTTGAAAACAGAAGGAAACTGAGGAATTCACAAATACATGTATTAGCTGCACAATGAAATCCCAGAGTGACTTGTTTTTAATGTTCCTAGGCTAAATTATTAGAGATAATTTGGAGATCATCAAGATTCCTCAGAATATCCATAATGGCTCAAAAAACAATGAGCAGCCAAAGCAATGAAGTGTCTTGGGAGATTAAATTATGCATTCATCATTTACTCTGCTGTCCACACTTTGTGGTTTGAATCTCCAGGCACAGCTGATTGCATTATTAAGTTGAAATTTTGCTCTCAGATTTATTAAAACAGTTTACAAAATATTAAGAAAAATTTAAAAGTTATGATGCAGCTTACTCTTTTACACAAATTCCTCTCCAGAATTATGAATTGTGTCGTAGTGCTGAGCTGACCAAAATATCCACACTGGGCATCTTTGAAAGCCCTGGGTTTCCACAGCAGTGCACAGCTCCTCTCATTATAATTCTGTGGTAAAGTGCCAGGTTAAAAACTTCAGTGACTTATAAAACGCCGCTAAAATTATTTCAGAGAGATCACAGAAGTAGTGAAAGTTCATCTTTTTCATTTCTAAAACCCAGGAGGCTAACTCTCTGAAATCAAACCATAAATATACATTTCTGTCCTGCCTGGAAACAATAACCTGATAGAACACCCTGTTTCCCGAGCTCATTACCATTTATTGTGGAAGCAGCATGTAATACATCTTATGAATTTCTATTTCATTCTGGCTGGGTTTATTGTAAGTTTGATCCTTTCTTATTTTCCTTTCCAGGCAAATGCAAACTGTGCTTCAACAGTGTAAAAAAATATAAAGTCAGATTTGCTCAGCTCTTGTCCAAGGGCAGAGTCGTGGCTGATCTGTGGTGCTGGGCACCTTTTAAAAGGCAGAATTTGTAATAACACCCAGATCCAATGTTATTATGTCTCATCATTAAAGCAATAAATACATAATACCCAGCAATAATTACACAATACATAATAATATTATATGTTATTTATATGATAAATATATAATAAATATATAGAGATATATATGTTTATTATACATTTCTATATTTATTATATATTTATTATGTTTCAATATTTAGATTTATATTCCTAAAATACTCATGTTCGTTAAAGTAAAAACCTTGCTCTAATCAAATTCTGTCTCTATAAAATTATTATTAATTACTATTAATTATTATTACTTAAAAATGTATACATACACATATATATAGACATATATAATACATATATATACACATATATAAAATACATATATATACACACATATATATTACGTATATATACATATATATAATACATATATATAAAATTACCCTGTATATCTATATAAAATATATATAAAACAACCAGTAAAATATAAATAAAATAACCATATAAAATAATATGTATGTATATATACACATATATAATACATATATATACACATATAGAAAATACATGCATATACACATATATATAATACATATATACACACACATATATACACACACATATATATATATATATAAATAAAATAATTCAGTGATAAAACAAGCAGGTTTTTTTGCCTAAAGAATTTGCATAATGGTCAGTGGTTATTCCTAGGGGGAAGTTCAAATCCTGCAGAAGCTGTAACATCTTCAGAGGCAGCACTTTCCTCGATGCTGCAGGAAAACTCATCCAGGAGCAAATGCATTCCAGGGATAGGGATGCACTGTGCCCAAAATCACTGGGAAAGGGCAGTTTCACCCCCACATGCTGTGCCCCTGGGCTGCCCCAGTTTGGACCAGCTGTGCTGCTGATTTTGGGGTCAGATTTTTTCCCTGTTGGCAGCCCAAGGCTTCCTGAGTCAGTGCTGTACAATGTAAAAGCCAGGTAAGCTGGCAAAGGCAGGTCTGTGCTCCCTGAGTGGAGCCACAGGACACTGCAGGTATAAAAGAGACATCCCTCTGCAGGCTGGTGATAGAGTTCAGCTGTGGGCATGGCATTGTTAGGGAAATTCTTGGAAAACACTAACACAGGGAAAGGCAGTGCAACGGGACACAAAGTCAAAAATTTATGCATTTCCTGCTTTATGAGAGAAAACCTTTTATTGTGCAGAGTGCTTATCTGTTAAAAACCACTAAGATGAGGTAATAAAATATATATTTTGAAAATAAGCTTTTGGCTCTGCTTATTTGTATTAGATTTCTCTCTCTCTCTCTCTCTCCATCTCTATGTACCTTTTCTACAGGCTACAGAAGCAGATTTATCATATGCTGAGCAGTAGGACAAACCCATTTTACTCTGTGTCCTCAGAAGAGGGCAAAAGTGGAATTGAAGTCATCCATAGATGGAAAAAAATTAACTTTACACTGGTCCCTGAGCACCTTGTTAGAAAAACATACTTCTAGGAAAACAAAACTGATGCAAAATCTGGATGCAGCCTCAAAAAACTTTTAACTTTAATTTTCCAGAACAAGCTGGATAAAATGCTAAGTTTCTAACAGTGTATTAGGTTGCACCAGCTCCAAATAAAATCCATCCAGTCACTATGCTTTTCTTCCTCTTTGTTTTTTCTTTTTTGTCTTCATCTTGGAAACAGACTACAAAGCTTGCAGAGAATCTCAGCAGGATGCCAAATCATTTTAACCTAGCTCAGCAAGATACCCATTGGAACCACAGTAGAAAATATGGATTTTGAATTAAAGATCAACAATTATCTAGATTCAGACTTATCTTCTTTGTTTTCTTCAGTATTGCCTAATTAGTCAAGGCTTTTATTCCTTTTATCTGTTTTATGTGTCTTTTACTGGTGGTGTCACTTGTCTGCATGAGATAGAAGCAGCAAAGCACACAGAAACAACTGCACTGAGAGGAAATAAATATGTTTTCAGCAGTGTCCAAATAAATATGTTTTCAGCAGTGTCCAGGCCCTTTTGGGTGGGTGTAAGAGGGGTAACAAGGAAGGCAGAGATCTGAACAGTGTTGTTGACATTACTCTCTTTTTCCTAAGCTCTTAATCAGGTAGAGGATGATTAACCTTTCTCACAGCTGTGATGTAGTCACAACTACATCTTTTAAATTACATTAAAAACCCAGGCAATATGAAGATTTAAAAATACTTGAATTAAAAAAAAAGAAAGAAAAACATCATAGCTTTTTAAATAGGAGCGCACACACACACAATGGCACTTACTCTGTGCAAACTTAGGAGGATTGTCATTCACATCACTGAGGGTAATGGTCACTGTTGTAGTTCCAGAGAGTCCACCCATATGTCCTCCCATGTCCTTTGCTTGGATGACCACAAAATATTCTTCTTTGGCTTCTCTGTCCATGTTGGGAAGAGCTGTTTTAATTATAGCTACAATAACGGGGGGGAGGAAACAATCAGGTACAGACACAAAATTCAGTTTGCAGCTGGTTTTATGGATATATGCAAATATTGGTATACAAAAAATGTCAAAGGTCTAGTTAGGTTGCCTCTTAATACAAAGGATGAAAAAGAATTTGAGATTTTGAAAAAACGGTATTAGAGGTCACCTACCTTGATTCAATTAGAAATGCACTGAAGGTGTTGTTCAAAACCCAAGAATTAATCATAGCTGTGATACATATTTCTTTTTCATTTTATTCCTGACAAACTCCTTGGTTTCTGCCCTACCTCCCACAGAAATCCATCTCTTCCTCACAGAATTCCCAAACAGAAGACAACCACATAGAAATCTGACTCTGTGAACACTCTTAACCACATTTGTTCAGATTGTTTAAAATAATTAAAACCCAAACCCATTATTTAATCTGCTCCTGTGTATATTGCAGACCACAGTTCTTCTCTTAAGTCTCAAACTGAGTGCCTAAAATTGAACAGGAGAAAGAAAAACCCCACTCACTGCTCAAGGGGGGTCACCTGTGGAACAACGATCTCAGCAAGCTGCCATCACCTACTTTATCTGGTTAGAAGCTTTTAAACCTACAGAAGTTCAATGATCTGCTGTATACCAAAATATAAAATGTGAGTGGGCTGAAGGAAATATCAACGATGGAGAGTTAATTCTGGAGCCAGATCCACTGTAAACTCCTAGAGATTTCATTGACATGTAGTAGAAATAATAATTTTTTCATGGACATGAAGAAGAAATAATTATTTTTTCTTTCCTAAAATTTTCCATCTGTAATGTGCTATTACATTCACAACATGTATTGAAAGTGTAGTACTAATTTTTTAAAGGTAAATTTAAATAGTGCTTATTGCAGTCTAGTCAAGTCCACCACGATCATAAGATCATAACAGACTAAAGAAGCCCCACTAAACTTAGGGAAAACAGTTCAAAATGTGCCATTGAAATATTTTTAAATATTTTAACATATTTAAATATTTTAACAAAATTTTTTTGTTAAATCAATTTTTTAAAAATTCCATTTAAAAAAATAATGTTTTCTTGCAGACACTGACAGTAACTCAACAAATCTTTGTTTTAGTTTTGTTTTCTGTGTTGGGATTGGAATAGCTGTGGAGGCTTCATCCACCTCTTACTCCTTTGTCTGGCACAGGTTCTACTAACCAAGCTTTTTAGAAATGACACTCTGGCTGAAATGCAGAGATTATCTATTCATGTATAATAGAGATGCCTTTTAGTAAATTCTAACATTTACAAATTATAAAGAACATGCTAATATTTATGAAATATCCATTTATCTTTAACAATCTAATACTAAGAACCTGATCAGACCTTCTTTTCATGGCTAGGGACCACACTAAGAGCAAGGGGGTGTGAGGCATTTATAAAAAAGCAATTCACTTCCTCCATAAACTACCAAATATAACATGAGAGCAGGCTTGGAACCTACACTCCTGTAATTTTTTTCCATGCAATATTTTTGGTTGTTGCCTCACATATTTTAGAATTCTGCAGGAAAACGAAACCTCTGCAGCATCCAAGGCAGAGAAATCTCTTATTCCCAAGGAATTTAGAGCCACAGGAGGGCTGGGGGTGGAAGGGACCTCTGGAGATCAGCAGGTCCAGCCCCTCTGCCACGGAAGGGTCACCTGCAGCAGGTGACAGAGGAACATGAGCAGAGGCACAGGGAAACTCTCAGTTAGTGAGTTTTTATTCCAGCACAGGCAATAAAATGCCCACAGTAAGAAGAGTTTGGAGCCTCAAGGCCAATGGCCCAGCAGGTGAAAGTGCCTCAGGAGGGAGCCCACATTATTCTGCCACACACTGAAGAAAATGCTTGTGTTAAGTTTGCCGAGTGAAAGCAGGGGAGCAACAAACCCCATTTATCAGATTTGATAGGTGCAAAATACAGTCAGTGAAAGAGTAGGGTCATTTCCTCCATGGCAGGCTGGATAAGGAAAGTAAATGATGCTTAATTCTAAAAGCATCTGACAGTTGTGGCTGGTTTGGACTGACTGGGTTACTACTGATGAATAACAATGATGCATTCTGCAAATAAGTCTATTGTTATAAGTGAAATGACTCATAAAATGCATTCTAATGCAAAGCTAGGCTATCAGAATTTGGTCCACATTCATTTTTTTCACTAATATAGCAGATCCAAATATCAATGAACCCTTATTTCAATAGGGCTTGCATTAAGCATACTGTACTTTATCTCCATTATTTTTTTAGGCAGAGTTTCTGTGTTTGTTTGGGTTTTTTAACCTAATTTACATAGTTAACTCTAGCCTACATATGAGTTGTATGAGTTGCCACATTTTGTATTCTGCAGTTTCCACTGAGAAAAGTCAATTATTTCACTAAATTGATGTTTTTTTCCCAGACAGGTATTTTAATTTGTCTCTTGATGTATTGAACAGTTTAGCCCTTGCCTATGGTTTGAAATACATCAGGCAGATTGAATACCTTCAGAAGTGCCAAAATAAAAATTAAAATTTTGACTTTTAAGGCATAAAAAGTTTGGGGTTTTTTTTTCTGTATAAAGGTACTAACACAAGCTGTTGCTTCAACAGTTATATACATATCCACTGTCACAGACCATAAACCACCTGCCAGAAGCTGAGTCAAAGTCAAGTTTCCATTTCAAACACAATAAAAGGCAAAAAAGTAGTTTACTGTTTAAACGACTATAAGAGGAACTGCAGGTTTTTAAGAACCAAATCTATCCAAATTACACAGGTTGATTGTTACCACTATATCCAGAATCTATAGAACTGAGGTCAGCAACAGGAATTTATAAACTCCAAAAAGCTCCATCCTCATCTATCATGACCAAGACAAATACAGGCTAAGAGAGTTCTGCATGGAGAATCTCAAGGATATTTATTTGTTATTTTGTTTTATTCTCCAGTCCTCAGGCCAGGCTTGCAGGAAGCACTGAGACCATCTGCTTATTTTTAGAACACAATCCAGGCTCACCAAACACCAACACACACCCAGCACACAGAACATTAACTCGCTGAGCATTCAACCTGCTCTGCTTCAGTTCAACCCAGAAACAAATGGAGAATAAAATCATAATCACTTTCAGCATGCAGTGATGGATGAGGAGGAGATGTGCCAAACAGGAGCAGTTCAAAAGCAGGAGAATTACCATAAACTAATGTAAGGCAGGTAGATGCCTGCTGAAAGATTGCATTCAGAACAGTTATCAATGGCTCACTGTCAAGTGCAGAGATGGATGACGTGGTTCATGGGGTTTGTTCTGCTTCGAGAATCATTCAATATTTCCTGAAAGCCAGAAGGCAGGGAGAACTTATCAAGCCCTTCAGATGACACAAATTTGGGAGCCATTGCAAGTACAGGAAGAAGAGGATTAGCGTTCAAAACAATTTTCACAATTTGGAGAGTCTAAAATAGCAGGATGCAACTCAATTTGGCAAGTAAAAAGCATTTTGTGTGAGGGAAACAATTAACTTGCCAATTACAATAGAGCAGATGACTCACAAGACAGAAGAGAATGTGGAGTCAAAATGAGCTGAATGTGAGACAACAGCAACTTGCTGATAAAAGTGCTCAAGCATTTCCTGGTGTATTGGTTGGTATGTTCTGTGCAAAAAGTGTGGAATAATCATTCCAGTGCACTCACACAGGTAAGGCTGCAGCTGGAACAGTGGGTCCAGTTTTGAAAAATATTGATTTATATAGTCAGGGAAGTATAAGGAAAGCTTTTACAGCCAAATATGTAAAAATTACTGGGAACTACTCTCCTTTTCCACTGGGGATAAGAGATAATAAATATAACCTAAATATATAACCCCAAAATGGGTTTCAGCTGCACCAAGAGAGATTGCAGTTGAACATTAGGGGAGAACCCATAGAGGCTGCCTGTAGAATCTGCAGTGTACCCATTCCTGCAAGTTTTTAAGAAAGTATTAGTCAACAATGTGCCAAGAATGGGAAGGGAAAAT
Organism: Chlorospingus flavigularis; assembly: GCA_035047885.1. Taxonomy (NCBI): domain Eukaryota; kingdom Metazoa; phylum Chordata; class Aves; order Passeriformes; family Passerellidae; genus Chlorospingus; species Chlorospingus flavigularis. The sequence goes on from JAWWMQ010013497.1 coordinate 15,840, forward strand.
CTGATCCTTTTTGGGGCCAATGGCACTCAGTGCGTTCTCACTTGAGGTTCCTTCCCTCCATAATGTCAAGTCAAGGCTTTGTCTCCTTGTAGCATGTGAAAAATGCATGTATTTTATGATTGGTTTTTAGCAAATATTAAAATGAATATTATATGTGTTGTGTTAGAAAGTAATGCTGCATTAATTCTCTTAAGTACTGTGTTAAATATAGCTTTAGGTTATAAAAATTGTTAAAATAGAAACTATGCTATGTAGGATACTTTTTTTAAAGAAAGGACTCGCACTGAGATAGCAGCCACAGGACACCTGAATCTTTCAGAGAAAGAGAATT
>JAWWMQ010013499.1:0-15988 GCA_035047885.1 Chlorospingus flavigularis
GGGAGGGACTGGGATGGACTGGGAGGGACTGAGATGGACTGGGAGGGACTGGGATGGACTGGGAGGGACTGGGATGGACTGGGAGGGACTGAGATGGACTGGGAGGGACTGGGATGGACTGGGAGGGACTGGGATGGACTGGGAGGGACTGAGATGGACTGGGAGGGACTGGGATGGACTGGGAGGGACTGGGATGGGACTGGGATGGGCTGGGAATTCTGTAGGATAATGATGAATCTTAATGGGATCTGGTGATAATTCCAGAACTTTTGTAGGATCCTCGTGAATTGTTGTGGCATGCGATGACGATTCCAGGAGTTTTGTAGGATGAGGATGAGTCCTTGTGGGATCTGGTGACAATTCCAGGAGTTTTGTAGGCTCCTCGTGAATTCTTGTGGGATGCGATGATGATTCCAGGAATTTTGTAGGATGAGGATGAGTCCTTGTGGGGTCTGGTGATGATTCCAGGACTTTTGTAGGAGGGCGGTGAATCCTTGTAGCACCCGGTGATGCCTCCTGGAACCTTCTGAGACCTCCACGAATCCGTGGAAATTCAGTGACAGCTCTTGCCTTGTCCCAACGTTATTCCCACATCACCCCAACCCTCTTCCCATCTCACCCCGAATTTTTCCCCTTTCTTTCCTCGTTTCCCAGAGGTTCAGTTCCGCCCGTACCGCACGGACGACTTCATCACGCGCCTCTACTACGAGACGCCGCGCCTCACCGTGCTCAACCAGACGTGGGTGCTGAAGGCGCGCGTCAACGACTCGGAGCGCAACCCCAACCTGTCGTGCAAGCGCACGCTGAGCTTCCAGCTGATCCTCAAGAGCAAGGTCAACTCGCCCATGGAGTGCTCCTTCCTGCTCCTCGAGGGGCCCTACGACGACGTCAAGATCAACCCGGTCATCTACCACTTCGTCTTCAGCAACGAGAGCAACGAGACCGACTACATGGCGCTGCCCATCGTCGACTCGGTGGAGTGCAACAAACTGCTGGCGGCCAAGAACATCAACCTGCGGCTTTTTATATTCCAGATCCAAAAATAAAACGTGACTTTTTCCCGGGGGGGGGGGGTTTTTGTTTGGGGGAGGGCGGGAGGAGGAGGAGGAGGAGGAGTTTTAGCGGCGGTGTCGGCGGCGTTGTTGGACGCGGTGGGAGGTGGTGGAAGCATTAAAAAAACGGAGTTGAAGTGGTTGAGAATGGGTTGGAAGAGAGAAAAAATGGTGGGAGAGCGGCGAAAGTTGGCGGTGAGCGAATGGGGTTGGCTTGGAACCATCAAAAAATGGGTTGGAATTGGTAAAAATGGGTTGGAAGAGACAAAAAATGGGTTGGAATTGGTTAAAATGGGTTGGAATTGGTAAGAATGGGTTGGAAGAGGGAAAAGTTGGTGGGGAAAGTGGCAAAAGTTGGTGGTGAGCGAATGGGGTTGGCTTGGAACCATCAAGAAATGGGTTGGAATTGGTAAAAATGGGTTGGAATTGGTACGAATGGGTTGGAATTGGTAAGAATGGGTTGGAAGAGGGAAAAGTTGGTGGGAAAGTGACAAAAGTTGGTGGTGAGTGAATGGGGTTGGCTTGGAACCATCAAAAATGGGTTGGAAGAGACAAAAAATGGATTGGAAGAGACAAAAGTTGGTGAGGGAATGGAATTGGCTCGAACCATCAAAAATGGGTTGGAATTGGTAAAAATGGGTTGGAAGAGACAAAAGTTGGTGGGAAAGTGACAAAAGTTGATGATGAGTGAATGAGGTTGGCTTGGAACCATCAAAAATGGGTTGGAAGAGACAAAAAAATGGGTTGGGAGAGACAAAAGTTGGTGGTAAGTGCATGGAATTGGCTTGGGACTATCAAAAATTGGGTTGGAAGAGACAAAAAATGGTTTAAAGTGGTAAAAGTTGGTGAGGGAAGGGAATTCGCTCGAATCATCAAAAATGGGTTGGAATTGGTAAAAATGGGTTGGAGGAGACAAAAGTTGGTGGGAAAGTGACAAAAGTTGATGGTGAGTGAATGGAATTTCCCTGAACCATCAAAAATGGGTTGGAAGAGACAAAAAATGGGTTGGAAGTGGTAAAAATGGGTTGGAAGGGACAAAAATGGGTTGGAAGAGACAAAAGTTGGTGGTAAGTGCATGGAATTGGCTTGGGACTATCAAAAATTGGGTTGGAAGTGCCAAAAATGGGTTGGAAGGGAGAAAAATGGGTTGGAAGAGACAAAAGTTGGTTTAAAGCGGTAAAAGTTGGTGGGGAGAGAATGGAATTGCCTTGAATCATCAAAAATGGGTTGGAAATGCCAAAATGGGTTGGAAGAAGTAGGAATTGGTGGGAAAGTGACAGAAGTTGACGGTGAGTGAATGGGATGGGCTTGGAACCATCAAAAACAGGTTGGAAGAGACAAAAATGGGTTGGAATTGGTAAAAATGGATTGGAGAAGAAAAAAGTTGGTGGGAAAGTGACAAAAGTTGATGGTGAGCGAATGGGATTGGCTTGGAACCATCAAAAATGGGTTGGAAAAGACAAAAAAATGGGTTGGAAGAGACAAAAGTTGGTGGTAAGTGCATGGAATTGGCTTGGAACTATCAAAAAATGGGTTAGAAGTGCCAAAAATGGGTTGGAATTGGTAAGAATGGGTTGGAAGAGACAAAAGTTGGTGGGAAAGTGGCAAAAGTTGGTGGTGAGTGAATGGGGTTGGCTTGGAACCATCAAAAAATGGGTTGGAAGTGGTAAAAATGGGTTGGAAGGGACAAAAATGGGTTGGAAGAGACAAAAGTTGGTGGGAAAGTGACAAAAGTTGATGGTGAGCGAATGGGATTGGCTCGGAACCATCAAAAATGTGTTGGAAGAGATAAAAAATGGGTTGGAAGAGACAAAAGTTGGTGGTAAGTGCGTGGAATTGGCTTGGAACTATCAAAAAATGGGTTGGAAGTGGTAAAAAATGGGTTGGGAGAGACAAAAATGGGTTGGAAGAGACAAAAGTTGGTGGTGAGTGAATGGGATTGGCTGGGAAACATCAAAAATGGGTTGGAATTGGTAAAACTGGGTTGGAAGACAAAAAAAATGGGTTGGAAGAGACAAAAGTTGGTGGGAAAGTGGCAAAAGTTGGTGGTGAGAGAATGGGATTGGCTCGGAACCATCAAAAATGGGTTGGAAGGGACAAAAATGGGTAGAAAGCGACAAAAATTGGTGGGGAGAGAACGGAATTGCTTTGGAACCGTAAAAAATGGGTTGGAAGAGACAAAAGTTGGTGGGAATATCGCAAAAATTGGTGGTGAGTGAATGAAATTGGATTGGAACCACCAGAAATGGGTTGGAATTGGTAAAAATGGGTTGGAAGAGACAAAAGGTCGTGGTGAGCGAATGGAGTTCGTTTGGAACCACCAAAAATGGGTTGGAATTGGTAAAAATGGGTTGAAGAAGACAGAACTTGGTGGTGAGCGAATGGGATTGCCTTGGAACCATCAAAAACGGGTTGGAAGTGAGAAAAATGGGTTGAAAGCATCAAAAACTGGTGGAAAACCAATCAAAAGGGTCTGAAACCACCAAAACTTGCTCGAAACTCAACAGAAAAGTTTTGAAATTGTCCAAAAATGGGTGAAACCATCAAAAATCGTTCAAAACCCAAAAGAAAGGTCTTGAAAGCATCAGAAAATGGGTGAAGCCATCAGGAATTGGTCCAAACGCTACAGAAAGGTCTTGAAACCGTCAAAAATTGTTCTGCAACCACCAGAAATGGGTTAAAACCATCAAAAAATGGTCCAAATGCAAAAGAAAGATCTTGAAATCATAAAAATGGGCCTAAAGCCACCAAAATTGGCTTGAAACCACCAAAATAAGCTTGAAAATGCTGAAAATGGCTTGAGAAAGCCAAAAATTGGTGTTAACCCAATGGAAGGGTCTTGAAACCACCAAAAATTGTTTGAAACCACCAAAATTTGGTGCAAACCCATGAGAAAGGTCTTGAAACCATCAAAAATTGTCCTAAAATCACAACAATTGGCCTGAAACCACCAAAATTTCTTCCAAAACGAACTGGAAAGATCCTGAACCACCAAAATTGGTGTGAACCCACCAGAAAGGTCTTGAAACCATCGAAAATTGGTTTGAAACCACCAAAATTTGGTTAAAATTCAACAGAAAGGTCTTGAAACATCAAAAATTGGGTTGAAACCACCAAAAAGGGCTTGAAAATGCCAAAAATTGGTGCAAACCCAGCAGAAAGATCTTGAAACCACCAAAGATGGTTTGGAACCATCAAAAACGATCAAAACTCAACGGAACCGCCCTGAAGCCGTCAAAAATTGGTTTGAAACCACCAAGATTTGGTCCAAACCCAACAGAAAAGTCTTGGAACATCAAAATTTGATGTCAACATAACAGAAAGGTCTTGAAACCATCAAAAATTGGTTTGAAACCACCAAAATTTGGTCCAAACTCAACAGAAAGGTCTTGAAACATCAAAAAGTGGCCTGAAACCACCAAAAATGGTCTAATACAATCCAAAAAGGGTCAAAACTCAATGGAAAGGTCTTGAAACCACCAAAATTTGGTCAAAACCCACCAGAAAGGTCATGAAACCATCAAACGTTGGTTGAAACCATCCAAAAATGGTCGAAACTCAATGGAATGGTCTTGAAACCACCAAAATTTGGTCAAAACCCACCAGAAAGGTCATGAATCCATCAAACGTTGGTTGAAACCATCCAAAAATGGTCGAAACTCAATGGAATGGTCTTGAAGCCACTAAAGGTTGACCTAAACCCACCAAAATTTGGTCACAACCCAACAGAAAGGTCTTGAAAGATCAAAAATTGTCCTAAAAGCACCAAAAGTGGCTTGAAAATGCCAAAAATTGGTGTAAACTCAATGGAAAGGTCTTGAAATAATCAAGAATGGTCTGAGACAAACAAAAAATGGTCAAAAATCAACGGAACGGTCTTGAAACCATTGAAAATTGGTTTGGAACAGTCAAAATTTGGTCGAAACTCAACGGAAAGGTCTCGAAACCATCAAAAATTGGTTGAAACCACCAAAGGTGGTTTAAAATCATCAAGAAATGGTTAAAAATCAACTGAAAGGTCTTGAAACCATCAAAAATTGATGGAAATCCACCATAAAATGGGTGAAACCCACCAAAAATGGGTGAAACCCACCAAAAATGAGCCAAACCCACCAAAAATGGATGAAACCCACCAAAAATGCATGAAACCCACCAAGAATGGATGAAACCCACCAAGAATGAGCCAAACCCACCAAAAATGGGTGAAACCCACCAAAAATGGATGAAACCCACCAAAAATGGATGAAACCCACCAAAATTGGGTGAAACCCACCAAAAATGGGTGAAACCCACCAAAAATGGGTGAAACCCACCAAAAATGGGTGAAACCCACCAAGAATGGATGAAACCCACCAAGAATGGGCCAAACCCACCAAGAATGGGCCAAACCCACCAAGAATGGATGAAACCCACCAAAAATGGGTGAAACCCACCAAAAATGAGCCAAACCCACCAAGAATGAGCCAAACCCACCAAGAATGAGCCAAACCCACCAAAAATGGGTGAAACCCACCCAAAGGGTCACAACCCCACCCAAAACCACCTCAACCCCACCCCAACCCCAAATCCCCAAAACTCGACGGAGAATCGACGGCGAAACCTCGGAAACGCCGGAAAAGGCGGAAAAAGTCCCGGAAATGACGGAAATTCAGCAAAAGCGGCGGCGCCGGCGGCACCGAGAGGATTTGGGGGAAATTTGGGGAAATTTGGGGTTTTTGGGGCGGAATTTGGGGGGAAGAGCGTCGGTGGAGCGGGGGAGGGGCGACGCGGCCGCCGCCGGTTTTCTTAGAGAATAAACAATTTGGGGAGTTTTCCAATTTTGGGGGTTTTTGGGCGCGGTTTCCCCAAAACTGGACGGGTTTGGGCGGTTTTGCTGGAAATTGGAAGGGTTTGACCCAAAATTGGAGAGCTTTGGGGTGGTTCAGGTGAAAATTTTTGGGGTTTTGGGGTGGTTTTGGTGAAACTTTGACATTTTGCGATGGTTTGGAGTAAAATGTAGGAATTTTGGGTTGTTTTCATGAAACTTTGAGGTTCTTGAGTGGATTTTGACCCAAATTTGAGGATTTTGACCCAAATTTGAGGATTTGGGGCGATTTAGGTCCAAATGTGAAGATTTTGGGTGGTTTTGATGGAATTTGGAGGGGCTTGGGATGGTTTTGGTGAAAATTTGAGGTTCTTTGAGTGGTTTGGAGTAAAATTTGAAAGTTTGGAATGTCTTGATGGAATTCTGGGAATCTTGGGGTGCTTTTTATGGAACTTTGAAATTTTGGGGTGGTTTGGACCAAAACTTTGGACTTTTGGGTTGGTTTGGATAAAAATTTCAGGTTCTTGGATGAATTTGACCAAAATTTGCTGATTTTGACCCCAATTTGCTGCATTTGGCCACATTCGGAGAGGTTTTGATGAAAATTTCAAATTCTTGGGGTGGTTTTAGTGAAGATTTCCGGGCTTTGGGTTGGTTTTAATGAAAATTTGAGGTTCTTGAGTTGTTTTGGAGCAAAATTTGCTGATTTTGACCCAAGATTTCCTGCATTTGGCCAAATTTTGAGGAATTTGGGGTGGCTTTGACCAAAATTTGCTGATTTTGACCCAATTTTGAGGATTTGGGGTGGTTTAGGTCCAAATTTGAAGATTTTGGGTGGTTTTGATGGAATTTGTTCGGTTTTGAGCCAAAATTTGAGAGGTTTGGGGTGGTTTGGGTGAAAATTTGGGGCTTTTGGTGAAAATTTGAGCTTCTTGGGGTGGTTTTGATGAAATTTTTAAGTTTTGGGGTGGTTTTGTCTCAAAAGTTGCTGATTTTGACCCAGATTTTTTGCATTTTGGAGAAAATTTGAGGGGTTTGGTCAAAAAGTGAGGATTTGGGGTGGTTTGGGCCAAAATTTGGGGGATTTTGGGTGGTTTTGATAGGAATTGGAGAGTTTTGCCCAAAATTTGAGGTTCTTGGGGTGATTTTGCCCAAAATTTGAGGATTTCGTGTGGATCTAATCAAAATCGGAGGTTTTGACCAAAATTTCAGGTTCATGGGGAGGTTTTGATGAAAATTTGAAATTCTTGGGGTGGATTTGACCAAATTTGAGGATTTTGGGATGGTTTTAGCCAAATTTTAAGGGTTTCGGGTGATTTAGCTGCAAATATGAGGATTTTTTGTAGTTTTGAAGGAAATTTTAGAGGTTTGGCCAAAATTTGAGGTTTTTTTGGAGAGGTTTTGACCAAAAATTTGAGGATTTGGAATGGTTTGGACTCAAATTTTGAGGTTTTTGGGGTGGTTTTGATGAAATTTTGAGGAGGTTTCTGCCAAAATTTGAGGATTTGGGATGACTTTGATGGAAATTTCAAGAGTTTGGCCGAAATTTGATTTTTTGGGGGAGGTTTTGACCAAAATTTGAGGATTTTGGGTGGTTTGGACTCAAATGTTCAGGTTCTTGGGGTGGTTTAGATGAAAATTTGTGGTTCCTGGGGTGGATTTGACCGAATTTTGAGGATTTTGGGATGTTTTTCGCCAAAATTTGAGGAATTTTGGAGTGATTTAGGTCCAAATGTGAAGATTTTGGGGAGTTTTGAAGGAAATTTGAGAGATTTGGACAAAATTTGACTTTTTTGGGGGAGGTTTGGACCCAAAATTTGATTGTTTGGGGAGGTTTTGATAAAAATTTAAAATTCTTGGGGTGGATTTGACCACATTTTGAGGAATTTGGGTGATTTAGGTCTAAATTTGAGGGGTTTTGACAAAACTTGAGCTTTTGGAGTGGTTGTGGCCAAAATTTGAGGAGTTTGACCCAAAATTTGAAGGATTTGACTGAAAATTTGAGTTTTTTGGGGTGGTTGCGATGAAAATTGGTTGGATTTGAGCTGATTTAGGTAAAATTTGAGGTTGGGGTAATTTTGATCAAAATTTGAGGATTTAGGGGTGTTTTAAATCAAAATTTGATCATTTTGACCAAAATTTTGCTGCTTTTCCCCAAAATTTGAGGGTCTTGGGGCGGTTTTTGCAAATATTTTGAGGGATTTGGCCAAAATTTGGGGATTTTGGGCGGTTTGAACCAAAATTTGAGATTTTTGCGGTAGTTTTGACCAGAATTTCAGGAATTTGTGGTATTTTAAACCAAAATTTGATGTTTTCAACCCAATATTTGGAGTTCTTGGACTTTTTTTACCCAAAATGTGAGGGCTTTGTGGATTTTTAACCAAAATTTGACTTTTTTGGGGTTTTAAAGCAATGTTTGAAGGGGTTTTGAGCAAATTTGAATTTTTTAAACCCAAATTTTATTTTTTGGAGTTTTATAAATCAAAAATTTGGAGGTTTGGAGGTTTTTCACTGAAATTTGATGGTTTTAATCCAAAATTGGAATTTTTGAATTAAAATTTCAGGATGTTGGTTTTTAAATCAAAATCAGAGTTTTTAGCCCAAATTTGAATTTGTTCCCTAAAATTTGATTTTTTTTTAATGCAGATTTGAAGTTGTTGGGTTTTTCCCAAAATTTGACAATTTGAACCCAAAACTTGGGAACTTTGAGGGTTTTTAACCAAAAAATTGCATTTTTTAGAACAATAATCTGATTTTTTAAACTAAAATTTCAGGATTTTGTAAACATATTTAGAACTTGCTGCTTTTCCCTTTTTTAACCAAAACTCAATTTTTTCAAATTTCAACAATTGATGAAATTTTTTTGTTTGTTTTAACCAAAATTGGAACATTCTGATGATTTTTACTCCAAATTTGAATTTTTTTCTTTTGGGTTTTCTACTAGAATTGAAGAAATTTAGAGTTTAATAAAAAAATTTGGAGAGTTTGGGGGTTTTTAACCCCAAATTTCAAGCTTTTGATGGATTTTTAACCAAAATTTGGAAATTTTTTTGCTGTAGTTTCTTTATCAAAACTTTGAGAAATTTGCTTTTCCCAAACCCCAGATTTTTTGACCTCAAAATTCGGGGTTTCTTTCATTTTTTAAACCGCAAATTTAAAGATTTTTGAGGGATTTTTAACCAAAATTGGAATTTTTAACCGAAAATTTGCATTTTTTTAAAAACCAAAATCAGGGGTTTGAACCCAAATTTGAGGGTTTGGGGTTTTGAACCCAAATTCGGGGTTTGAAATGAAAAATTGGAGATTTTGGGGGGGGGGGTTGTAACCAAAAGGGGAAGAATTTGAGGGGTTTGAACCCAAATTGTGACGGGTTTGGGTCAAAGGGAGACTGGGAGGGAACTGGGAGGGGATACTGGGGATACTGGGAGGGGATACTGGGAATACTGGGATTGACTGGGAGGGAACTGGGAGGGGATACTGGGAGTTACTGGGAGTTACTGGGAGGGGATACTGGGGATACTGGGATTGACTGGGAGGGGATACTGGGGATACTGGGATTAACTGGGAGGGGATACTGGGAATACTGGGATTAACTGGGAGGGAACTGGGAGGGGATACTGGGAGTTACTGGGATTAACTGGGAGGGAACTGGGAGGAGATACTGGGATTAACTGGGAGGAGATACTGGGATTAACTGGGAGGGGATACTGGGAATTCTGGGAGGGAACTGGGAGGGGATACTGGGAATACTGGGAGTTACTGGGAATACTGGGAGGGAACTGGGATGGGGATACTGGGAATACTGGGATTAACTGGGAGGGAACTGGGAGGGGATACCGGGGATACTGGGAGGGAACTGGGAGTTACTGGGAATACTGGGATGGGTTACTGGGATTAACTGGGGTGGGGTTACTGGGAATACTGGGAGGGAACTGGGAGGGGATACTGGGAATACTGGGAGGGAACTGGGAGTTACTGGGAATACTGGGAGGGAATACTGGGAGTTACTGGGGAAACTGGGATGGGATACTGGGAGTTACTGGGAGGGAACTGGGAGGGAATACTGGGGATACTGGGATTAACTGGGAGTTACTGGGAATACTGGGAGGGAATACTGGGAGTTACTGGGAGTTACTGGGATTAACTGGGAGTTACTGGGAATACTGGGAGTGAACTGGAGGTGAACTGGGGATACTGGGAGTTACTGGGGTGGGGTTACTGGGAATACTGGGAGAGGGATACTGGGGAAACTGGGATGGGATACTGGGAGGGAACTGGGGTGGGATACTGGGGATACTGGGATTAACTGGGAGCACACTGGGATTAACTGGGCGCGAACTGGGGTGGGATACCGGGAATACTGGGAGTTACTGGGGATACTGGGAGGGAGATACTGGGAGCAAACTGGAGTTACTGGGAATACTGGGAGTGAACTGGAAGTGAACTGGGGATACTGGGAGTTACTGGGATGGGGTTACTGGGAATACTGGGAGTGAACTGGGAGTTACTGGGAATACTGGGAGGGAGATACTGGGAGCAAACTGGAGTTACTGGGAATACTGGGAGTTACTGGGAGCAAACTGGAGTTACTGGGAATACTGGGAGTTACTGGGAATACTGGGAGTGAACTGGGAGTTACTGGGAATACTGGGAGGGGGATACTGGGAGTGAGCTGGGGGGGGATACTGGGAGTACTGGGAGGGGTTACTGGGAGCAAACTGGAGTTACTGGGAATACTGGGAGGGGAATACTGGGAGTGAACTGGGAGGGGGATTCTGGGGATACTGGGAATACTGGGAGGGGATACTGGGGATACTGGGAATACTGGGATGGGGATACTGGGAATACTGGGAGGGGATACTGGGGATACTGGGGGCACTAGGATGGGGATACTGGGAATACTGGGAGTGGGATACTGGGAACAACTGGGAGTGAACTGGGAGACACTGGGAATGAACTGGGAGCTGCTGGGATCTACTGGGAGTTACTGGGAATTAGTGGGGCTTACTGGGAAGGGGATACTGGGAACACTGGGAGTGAACTGGGAGTTACTGGGAGTGAACTGGGAGGGGGTACTGGGAATACTGGGAGTGAACTGGGAGTTACTGGGAGTGAACTGGGAGGCGGATAATGGTGATACTGGGAGTGAACTGGGAGCAAACTGGGAATGAACTGGGAGTTACTGGGAGACACTGGGAGTTACTGGGATGGGATACTGGGAATACTGGGAGTGAACTGGGGTGGGAATACTGGGAGCACTGGGATGGGGATACTGGGAGCAAACTGGGAGCAAACTGGAGTTACTGGGAATGCTGGAAGGGGGATACTGGGGATACTGGGAGTGAACTGGAAGGGGGATACTGGGAATACTGGGAGGGGTTACTGGGAATACTGGGAGTGGGATACTGGGAGTACTGGGAGCGTTGTGATGGGTATACTGGGTGTTACTGGGAGTGAACTGGGACCAAACTGGGAGCTACTGGGAGTGAACTGGGAATGAACTGGGAGTTACTGGGATTTACTGGGAGTCACTGTGAGGGAACTGGGAGACACTGGGAGCACTGGGATGGGATAGTGGGGATACTGGGAGCAAACTGGAGTTACTGGGAGTTACTGGCATGGGGATACTGGGAACAACTGGGAGGAGGATACTGGGAATACTGGGAGTGAACTGGAATGGGGATACTGGGAGTTACTGGGAGCTACTGGGAGTGAACTGGGAGCTACTGGGATATACTGGGAGTGAACTGGGAGTCTCTGGGATGGGGATACTGGGAATACTGGGAATACTGGGAGTGGTATACTGGGAATACTGGGAGTAACTGGGAGGGTCATAGTGGGTGTTACTGGGAGTGAACTGGGAGCTACTGGGATTTACTGGGTGTTACTGGGAATGAACTGGGAATGAACTGGGAATGAACTGGGAGTTACTGGATATTGCTGGGGGCCACTGGGAGAGCTCTGGGACTGAACTGGGAGCACTGGGATGGGGATTCTGGAGATACTGGGAATTACTGGGAGTCACTGGGAGCAGGATACTGGGAATACTGGGAGCACTGGGATGGGGATACTGGGAGCACTGGGAGTTACTGGGATGGGGATACTGGGAGCACTGGAGTGAACTGGAGGTTACTGGGATGGGGATACTGGGAGTTACTGGGAGTGAACTGGGAGCTACTGGGATCCACTGGGATGGGGATACTGGGAGTGAACTGGGAGCACTGGGAACAACTGGGATTTACTGGGAGACACTGGGTGTGACTGGGAGTGCACTGGGATGTACTGGGAGTCACTGGGAGTTACTGGGGCTACTGGGAGAGCAGTGGGAGGGAACTGGGAGTCACTGGGAGGGAACTGGGAGGGGGATAATGGGAATACTGGGAGCGTTGGGATGGGAATACTGGGAATTACTGGGAGCTACTGGGAGTGAACTGGGAATTAACTGGGAGCTACTGGGATGGGGATACTGCGGATACTGGGAGGGGGATACTGGGGATCCTGGGAGTGGACTGGGAGCACTGGGAGGTACTGGGATGGGATACTGGGAATACTGGGAGCACTGGGATGGGAATACTGGGGAGACTGGGAGGGAGCTGGAAGGGGGATACTGGGAATACTGGGAGATACTGGGAGGGAGATACTGGGAGCACTGGGATTGGGGCACTGGGAGTTACTGGGAGGGGGATACTGGGGCTACTGGGAGCACTGGGAAGAGGATACTGGGAGTGAACTGGGAATTACTGGGAGTGAACTGGAGACACTGGGTGTGAATTGGGACCAAACTGGGAGTGAAATGGGAACGACTGGGAGCTACTGGGATGGGGATACTGGGAGTAAACTGGGAATTACTGGGAATGAACTGGAGATACTGGGGGTGTTACTGGGAGCTACTGGGAGGGGGATATTGGGATGGGGAATACTGGGAGCAAACTGGGAATTACTGGGAGCTACTGGGAAACATTGGGTATTACTGGGAATGAACTGGGAGATACTGGGAGCGCGCTGGGTATGAACTGGGAGCTACTGGGAGCTACTGGGAATTGCTGGGGGCTACTGGGAGAGCTCTGGTACTGAACTGGGAGTTACTGGGGTGGGGTAACTGGGGATACTGGGAGCACTGGGTTGGGATATTGCGGGTACTGGGAATACTGGGATGGGGATACTGGGAGACACTGGGTGTTACTGGGAGTGAACTGGGAACGGCTGGGAGCTGCTGGGATGTACTGGGATGGAGTTACTGGGGATACTGGGAGCAAAGTGGGAGTGAACTGGAATGGGGTTACTGGGGATACAGGGAATACTGGGAGGAGGATACTGGGGATACTGGGAGCACTGGGAGTGAACTGGGAGCTGCTGGGAGTTACTGGGAATCACTGGGGCTTACTGGGCTGGGGATACTGGGAACACTGGGAGTGAACTGGGAATTACTGGAAGTCACTGGAAGGACTGGGAGGGGGATACTGGGATACTGGGAGGGAACTGGGAGTGAACTGGAAGCACTGGGATGGGGACACTGGGAGACACTGGGAGCTCCTGGGAGGTACTGGGAGCTACTGGGAGTTACTGGGAGTGGACTGGGAGTGACTGGGAGTTACTGGAGTCAACTGGGATTTACTGGGAATGAACTGGGAGCTACTGGGAGTGAACTGGGAGCAAACTGGGAGCTACTGGGAGTGAACTGGAAGCACTGGGATGGGGACACTGGGAGCTACTGGGAGTGAACTGGGAGCAAACTGGGAGTTACTGGGAGTGAACTGGGAGTGACTGGCAGTTACTGGAGTCAACTGGGAGTTACTGGGAGTGAACTGGGATCCACTGGGATTTACTGGGAATGAACTGGGAGCTACTGGGAGTGAACTGGGCGTTACTGGGAGCTACTGGGACCCAACTGGGCGTTACTGGGAGTCACTGGGAGCCACCAGGGGGCGCCCTCCCCTCCCCGAGCCGCCGCTGAGGGCCGGGCGGAAGCGCCTTTTCCCGCCTCACCGAAGGGGCGGGACTTCTCCTCTACTGACCAATAGTAGCGTCCGTTCCCGCCTCGCCGGGAGTTGATTGGTCAAGAGGCGGTGCTCAGCCAATCAGAGCGAGAGGGAGGCGTGGTCTCGGCGAGCGGCGGGAATGGCGGGCGAGCTGAGCGCGGAGGCGGCGCGGGAGATCCGCCGTGAGTCGGGGCTTTAATGGCGCTGAACGCGGTTTAAACGGCGCCGGAAGGGCTCGGAGGAGGGCTGGAAGGGGGCACGGGCACCCTCAGGGCACCAGGAGTGACTCCCGAGCCGGAGCCTCCTCAAGCAGCCCCGCGGTCCCCTCAGGATTTGCCCCCCTCAGGCCGCCATGAGCTCCATGTCCCCTCACGGGGTTAAAATCTTCACCCGGGGACTTTTCAAACCTTCAGACCCCTCACAGGAGCTCCAATTCCCCTCACGATTGTTTACATTTTTTCCTCGGAGCTTTTCAATCCCTCAAACCCCTCAGAGGAGCTCCAAATCCTCTCACGGGGGTTCAGAGCTTCACCTGGAGGCTTTTCAATCCCTCAAAGCCCTCACAGGAACTCAAATCCCCTCAGAAGTGTTTAAATTTTTATTTCGGGGCTTTTCAAACAATCGAACCCTTCGCAGGAACTCAAATTCCTCTCACAATTGTTTAAATTTTTATTCAGGGGCTTTTCGATCCCTCAAATCCCCTCATGGGAACTCAAATCCCCTCACAGGGGTTCAAATCTTCACCCCGGGGCTTTTCGATCCCTTAAACCCCTCACAGAAGTTCCAACTCCCCTCACGATTGTTTACGTTTTTATTTCGGGGCTTTTCATTCCCTCAAACTCCTCATAGGAGGAACTCCAATTCCCCTTACGAGTGTTTAAATTTTTATTTTGGGGCTTTTCAATCCTTCAAACCCCTCACAGGAGCTCAGGAGTATTTAAAATTTTTACTTCTGGGCTTTTCAATCCCTCAAACCCCTCCCGGGAGCTCAAAATCCCCTCATGATTGTTTAAATTTTTATTTTGGGGCTTTTCAAACATTCAAATCCCTCACAGGAGCTCCAATTCCCCTCGCTGGCTTTAAATTTTCACCCGGGGCTTTTCCAACTCTCAAACCCCTCACAGGAGTTCCAGTTCCCCTCATGAATGTTTAAATTTTTATTTTGGAGCTTTTCATTCCCTCAAACCCCTCACAGGGGCTCCAAATCTCTTCACGGGGCTTTAAATCTTCACCTCGGAACTTTTCTAACCTTCAAACCCCTCCCAGGAGCTCCGGTTCCCCTCCCGTTTGTTTACATTGTACCTCGGAGCTTTTCATTCCCTCAAACCTCTCCCAGGACCTCCAGTTCCACTCAGGAGTGGATACATTTTTATTTTGGAGCTTTTCGATCCCTCAAACCCCTCCAGGAGCTCCAAATTCCCTCACGGGTGTTTGCATTTTTATTTCCGGGCTTTTCTGACCCTCAAACCTCTCACAGGAGCTTCAAATCCCCTCACGGGGGTTAGAATCGTCACCTCGGGGCATTTCCTACCCTCAGAGCCCTCACAGGAGCCCCAGTTCCCCTCACGGGGGTTAAAATCTTCACCCGAGGGCTTTTCAATCCCTCAAACCCCTCACGGGGGTTAAAATCTTCACCCGAGGGCTTTGCAATCCCTCAGACTCCTCCCTGGAGCTCCAATACCGCTCAGGTGTGTTTAAATTTTTATTTTGGAGCATTTAATTTCCTCAAACTCCTCACAGAAGCTCCAATTCCCCTCACGAGTGTTTACATTTTTATTTTGGAGCTTCTCATTCCTTCCAACCTCTCCCAGGAATTCCAAGTCCCCTCACGAATGTTTAAATTTTTATTTTGGAGCTTTTCAATCCTTCAAAGCCCTCACAGGAACTCAAATTCCCCTCAGGATTGTTTACAGTTTTACCTCGGAGCTTTTCATTCCCTCAAACCCCTCACAGGAGCTCAAATTCCCCTCACGGATGTTTAAATTTTTATTTTGGGCCTTTTTGATCCCTCAAACCCCTCACAGGAGCTCAAATTCCCCTCACGGATGTTTAAATTTTTATTTTGGGCCTTTTTGATCCCTCAAACCCCTCACAGGAGCTCAAATTCCCCTCACGGATGTTTAAATTTTTATTTTGGGCCTTTTTGATCCCTC
>JAWWMQ010013500.1:0-15960 GCA_035047885.1 Chlorospingus flavigularis
CTCTTCCGATCTTATTATATATTACATATTATATATTATATTAATCATATCATATATATTATACTATATTATACTATATATTATATTATATTATATTATATATTATATTACTTATATTATATTATATAATATTTGAACATATATTGTATATTAAATTACATATTAAACTACATATTAAATCACATATTAAACTATATATCCTATATATTATGTAATATCATATTATACTATAACATATTTGAACATATTATACCATATTGTACTATATTACAACATAACAGATTATAACCTATTATAACCTAACATATTGTATTAATTATATCATATTTTATCATAACATATCACATTATATCATACCATATAATCTATTATATATCAGATATGATATATGTGATATGATATATGTGATATGATATATGTGATATGATATGATATGTGATATGATATGATATATGATATATTATACTATATTACATTATATAATATTATATTACATTATATTTCATTATATTTCATTATATTTCATTATATATAATACATTGTATATCATGTATCATGCATTGCATTATATTGCATTTTACTACACTAAAGCTATACTAAAGACTAGAGAAAGGACACAGACAGAAGGCTAAAAGATAATAATGAAAAATTCCTGACTCTCTCCTCAGAGTCCCAACACTGACCATGATTGGTCATTATTAAAAACAATTCACCTATTGGATAAACAATCTCCAACCACACTCCAAAGCAGCAAAACACAGCAGAAGTAAATGAGATCATTTTGTTTTCCTTTTTTCTCTGAGGCTTCCCAGGAGAGAAATCCCGGGCAAAGAGGATTTTTCAGCAAATACAAATGTGCCACTGGGGGTGTGGGACATACCTCATCCTGGGTCTGGCCCCTGGTCAGCAGGTTCCTGCACGTCAGGGGCACATCATTGATCTCCACCTCTGCCACCACAAGGTCATCTTTGCTTTTACTCGTGGCTGGACCTTTTCCCAGAGCCTGCAGCTTCAAAGAGAAGCAGTTGCAAAAGTGGAAAAAAAGCACAAACAAATTTGAGAGGGGAACATCCTTGTTGTTCACCCCTTTTAGTTGCTGAAGGCAAAATCTTTACAGATTTCACATTGAAAAAATCTTTACAGATTGCACAGGAAAGCACATTGGAATTACTGCTGGATCTGCCCAAATAAATCCAGATAAAAACTGGATTTATCTTCAGCACATATCCATAGAATAACATCCTTCTTGTTCACCCCTTTTAGTTGTTGCAAAGTAAATCTTTACAGGCTGCACATTGAAAAAATCTTTACAGATTGCACAGGAAAGCACATTGGAATTTCTGCTGGATCTGCCTCCTCACAGCCCAAATAAACACACTGGGTTTATCTTTAGCACATATTATCAAAATAACATCCTTCTTGTTCACCCCTTTTAGTTGTTGAAGGTAAATCTTTACAGGTTGCACATTGAAAAAATCCTCACAGATTCCACATTGAAAAAATCCTCACAGATTGCACAGGAAAAGCACATTGGAATTTCTGCTGGATCTGCCCAAATAAATCCAGATAAAAACTGGATTTATCTTCAGCACATATTATTAAAATAACATCCTTCTTGTTCACCCCTTTTAGGGGTTGAAGGTAAATCTTTACAGATTCCACATTGAAAAAATCTTTACAGATTCCACATTGAAAAAATCCTCACAGATTGCACAGGAAAGCACATTGGAATTACAGCTGGATCTGCCCAAATAAATCCAGATAAAAACTGGATTTATCTTCAGCACATATTATTAAAATAACATTCTTCTTGTTCACCCCTTTCATGGTGGAAGGTGTCCCTGCCCATGGCAGGGGTGGGACAAGACCAGCTCTAAGGTCTCTTCCAACCCAAACCACCCTGTGGCTCCATGAAACTTGAAACAGCCTCTAAACTTGGCTCCAGCACAGGCTGAGGACAGGGAGAAGAGCAAGACAAGGCTGTGACTGGAAGCTTGAAGTCACACTTGCTTTAGAATAAAAAACTCCGAGATTATTTAAGAGTCCAACTGGCTGAACTCATCAGGGTCAGCCAAGCTCGGGGCAGGGCTCAGCAAAAGCTGAATAAGCTGGTTAGAACTTGGATATACAGCTCATACTCTAAGTTCTTCAAGCACTAAAATAATTTGGTCCCATATTTTAAAGCAGTTGTTTCACACTGAGTTTTTCCATCAGTTCTGCTCTCTGCAAAAATCCTCGTGGCTCCCTCACGACTCAGAATATTCTGCGTTTTTGAGAAATAAAAAACTTTTTCACCTCCCTACAGGCGGTTTTGGTAAAATCTGACCTCACAGCCATGCACTGCTTTTTGTTAGGATGAAAAAATATTTTTTAAATTATTTCTGACCGTTTTTATGGCAGCCAATTTGCCGAACCACCCACCTTGTCCGCCGTGCTGGGCGCCGGCTTCAGCTTCCCTTTGGCCATCAGCATCGCGTTGATCTTCGCCGCCACGGCCGCGGCCGCATCCAGCGCTCCCGAGGGCGCCGCGGAGCTCTCGGACCCGGCCACGGCGGCGCCGCCATCGCCGCCCCCACCGGGGAACGGCCTCCCGGGCAGCGGCGCCGTGCCGGGGAGGAGGAAATTAGGAGCTGGGCCGGGCTGATCCCACTTGCTGCGGCGCCTGGAAAAGACAGAGGGAGCGTGAGGCGCTGCTCCGAGGGGCACCGGGGCCGCCCGAGCCGCCATGGCCGCGCCTCACCCGCCCGCGGCCCCCGCGTCCCGCTGCGCTCCGCCGCCCGCCGACATGGCCGCCACGGCTGCCGGGCGTCACTTCCGGCTCCGAGCCCGCCGCGCGTCGCCGCTTCCGCTCGTTGCCATAGAGACGGCGCGGCCACTTCCGGTCGCTGCCATGGGGATGGACATGGCGCCGCGGGCTGGGGGTCGTGAGGGGGGAAGGAGCACAAAGATCTCCCAGATCAGCCCCGCTATTGTTTCCATGTGTATTATACCAAGGATTGTGTCATTTCCCCAGAATTAAGCCTAAATATTGTGAAATACAAAGCTGTGTTTCGTGTCAGGTACATACAGGCAACGTGTGTATTCGTGATTGTGGTATGTGTGGAGACCGACCATGGGACAGTTATAAAGACGAATTCTAATAAATAACTGAGGAAAGTAAAACATGGAAGAAGGGCTGTGAACCTATCTTTTGCTCACAATTAACCTTTATGCATTTTACTAAATGTTAACCTTTACTAAAGGTAATGTTACTAAAGGTTAGGTTACTAAACCTTACTAAAGGTAAGGTTACTAAAGGTTAACCTTTACATTTAACTAAATGCTCCTAAGTTGATTTAGGAGCATTTAAATTAAAGTGTTAAGGATGTTGCTTTTTGACAGGAACTTTCTGCTTGTAGTTAATCCTTACAGAGTTCAGCAATAATAACCTTTTGAAGTACAATTTTAGAATATTGCTTGTAGTAAGAATCTTTTAAACTATAGCTTTAGAATATATAAAAATGAAACATCCTTATCTCACTCCTTAACAAAACAGTGAAAAGCAGCTTGAGAAAGATGAACATCAACTCAAGGATTAAATTAAAAACTAAATCACAATAGGTATAGAATTGTGATGTAAAAATTGGGAATAGAAACTGCTGATGAGTAAAAATTGGAATAGAAACTGCTGAGAAAGCTGATGAGTACCCCTACAAATACCTGTAAGCCTCAACTATCGGTGTGCAGTTGGAGGGAAAATTTCTCCCACTGTACCCAGTGCTGTATTGCTCATACTTTACCATATTAATTAATAAATTGATTGCTGATTGAATATTGGCCTAGTCAAGCTTCTCATTTATAATAATATGTAACTTTGTTTTGGCCCAGCTGGAGTTTGGATGCGCCGTGTGCCATTTTATCCCAGGGCAATACAGAAATTAAGATGTCTAAAAGGAGCCCAAAGATCACCCCCTCTATTATTTCCACGTGTATTATCCCAAGGATTATGCTGATTTCCCAAAATTAAGTGTGAATATGTAACTTTGTTTTGGCCCAGATGGAGTTTGAATGTCATTTTATCCCAGGGCAATACAGAAATTGGAGTGTGTAATGTAAAGGTATTCTTATCACTGCTTATTAACAACAAATCATCCACACATTGCACAAAACTTGATTCAAATTCACAGCCCTTAAATAAACACTGTGTCCTAAAGGGGTCCTTTTTTATTATTAATTATTCCTACGTGTATTATCCCCAGGATTATGCCGTTTCCCCAATATGAAGCCTAAATATGTTACTTTGTTTTGGCCCAGCTGGAGTTTGGACACGTTGTGTGCCATTTTATCCCAAGGCAAAAATAAAACCCATACCTTTATAACAAAGTTACTTTAACATCACACATACAGAATCCATTTGAATATTTGCAAAAAACCAATATTATAACGTGCATCTATAACATGAGGGAATGGCTGGAGCTGCGTCAGCAAGGTTTAAATTGGATTGGAAAAGGTTCTTCCCCCAGAGAGTGATGGCGCTGACCCAAAGCTGCCAGACCTCCAGAAGCGTTCGGACAACGCTCTCAGGGTGGGGTTTTTGGGGTGTCAGTACAGGAACAGGGATGAAAAATTAAAAAGAAAATCTTTGTAATTCCCTCACAGCCCAGAACATTCCGCAACCCCCGGACCCCTCACAGCCGGGGCGCAGCTGCGCATGCGCGGTGCGCGCGCGGCGCCGGCTGAGGGCAAGCCCCGCCCCCCGCGTTTGCGCACGGCCCCGCGGCGGAGCCCGCTGAGGGCGGGAAAGGTGCCCTGAGGGTGAGGGCGGGCGCTTCTTTCATCTCCTTCCCTTCATCTCCTTTCCCTTATCTCCCTTCCCTCAACTCCCTTCTCCTGTAGTTTTTCCTCTATTGTCTCTCACCTCCGAGTTTTGTTGCCCGCCTCCCCGCGCTGCTCTGCAGCGTTGTGTCTTCGCGCTTGCCTCAGTTTCCCTCGAAGCAGGTGGTGGTCTCTGGGCTGAGGCTGAGGGGAGCGGCTCCTTCCTCACAGCCGCCCTGTGCTGCAATCCGGGGGTTTATGGAGGATTACTGAGGGGAGCTCAGTGCCCTTCATGATCCAGACCTTATTTCTAATTTGGGGAAGGTGTTTTCCTCAGGCGTGGGTGAATTTGTTATTCCTGAATTGGGGGGAAGGTTTGTGTGGAGTCAGGCTCAGGGTAGTGAGGATTCAGATTCTCCCATACTCGTTTAAATTACGGATGAAAACAACTCAGGTCTGAGGGTGTTCAAAATGTGGGGAGCATTTTCCTAAAGTCCTTTGAAAATCCTGTAGGTTGGGCACCAGTTAGTACTGAAGAGAACTGCCTTTAGATGTTCGTATTTCATAGAAATAGAAATATAAAGTTTCTAATTATTGCCTCCTGTAGCCTCAGGGGAGGCCTGTGCTGCTGTGAAAATCAAGAATCTGATACTGGGGGTGATCAGAGAAGCCATCCTTCTCTGTTTTGTGAAAAACACAGGTTTGTTTGAGCTGGTGAATTGTGCAGGAGGTGTTTGTAAATCCAGGGAATGCCCTGGAGAAGCTGCAGTCCCTTTTTCTTTATCCAGGTGCTAATGCAGGTGTTTTATTGACAGACACAGGAATCTCTGCAGAATGGCAACTGCTCAGAAGCAAAGGAATTCTGTGGTATGGTTTTGTTTGTGTATTTCAGCACAATAATGGGAAAAATGGGGGAATTTTGGCTGGAATAGTGCATCCAGGTGCTCTGTGAAAATAGCAGGCTAATTCAGTCTTTTAATGATGAATAAAGAAGATATAGAAAAAATTATAGAAAAACAATCTTAACTTTGCTTGGTAGAAACCAGCTGTGTCCTACAAATACTGTAACACCAAGTGTCAGGAATGTGCTTAACTTTATAAATCCCCAAAATTCATTGGTTTCTTGCTGGGATTTTCAGAGTGCAGTTGTATTTCCCAAGAAAATAGCCACGGAGCAGCAGTCCCTGATGCTGGTGAAGAGGCTCCTGGCAGTGGCAGTGTCCTGCATCACTTACCTGAGGGGAATCTTCCCTGAGAGTGCCTATGGAACCAGATACATGGATGGTAAGGGGCTGTTTCCATCAGAATTTACAAAAATTCTTGCCATGGAGTTGTTTTTAAGGCCACATGGTCTTTTTAATGAGTGGATGCCATTTTGATGCATGTAATGGAAACTTCATATATTAATAAATTAAATTTTGTTATTGCTGCTGCTAACTGAGCATTAAAATGATGCTCACACTTGTCAGTAATCTTAATTTTAGTCTCTTCTTGATATGTGCTCTTAGGCAATGAACTTTTCCTTGCACTTTGTCCTAAGTAAATGTGTGTGTGTTTTTTTTTGGTTTTTTTAAGATGTTTGTGTGAAAATTCTGAGGGAAGACAAAAACTCTCCTGGCTCTACCCAGCTGGTGAAATGGTAGGTTGATTACACACAGGTAAGATTTCCTCAGCATCTAAATGCTCAAAGGTTCCTTCCTGGCTGTTTGCAGAAAAAGGCAAAAAGTTCTCTGCCACATTTGTGTCACAGATGTCACAATGGTGTTTTCAGCTCAGGGCTTAGGAGAGCATAAATCTCACTTTGCAGAGTGACTATACTTTATTAAATAATTTATATTTACTAAATAAATACTAAATATCTAACACTATGCATTTGTATACTTCATTCCTCTGAGCATGAGCTAAATAAATAAAACACTAAATATCTAACACTAAATAAACTAAATAAACACTAAATATCTGACACTAAATAAACTAAATAAACACTAAATATCTAACACTAAATAAACTAAATAAACACTAAATATCTAACACTAAATAAACTAAATAAACACTAAATATCTAGCACTATGCATTTGTATACTTCATTCCTCTGAGCATGAGCACTTAAAGGTGCACAGAAATGCAAAAGTCTAAAAGCAGTTCCTCTCTAGTTGCTCAGGAGACTCAAAGCCACCATTTTGCATCTGAAATTGAAATATCTCACTCACAGATTTATTTTTTTTTAAGAGAGTGGCACTCTCAGACTTGTTCAAGGGCAGAGCTGTGCCTGCCAGTGACATTGTGCCTGCTTGAGCACTGCCACAGCTGGCTGGGATTGTCACCTGCCACTGCAGCTGCTGCTTCTGCTTTTCTTCCTGCTCTGAATTCTGTTCCAGGTGCTCTCCTTGCTTTTTAGAAACCTCTGTAAGCCTTGGTTACATATTCCTGTGTTTTGTTACCTCCACAAAGGTTTTTTTCCCTTTTCCCCATGATCCAAAGTGTGAGAGGGATGCTGCATTCATCCCTGGCAGTGCTGAGGGGTTTGGATTTTGGGACAAGGATATTTGAGATTTTCCATGTGTGAGGGGTGAAGCTTCACACCAGATTTATTTACTGAAGATAATGTTGCAGAAATTATAGAAAATACACCAAAAACCTGAGAGAAATGTAAGCTACACTTACCAAAGCTTGAAGGCTGAGAGTTGATGTTAAAATGGAATCAGCCATGTGCTGTCACAAAATGAGGGAGGGAAAAGCTGCAATTTCCTCATGGATCTTGCCTGGTTGAGGGGATGGAAGGGGCAGCACAGTTCTCCTTCCCCTCCCTGCAGCAGGACAGGCTCCCTGTGGGCTGTGGGACCTCTTGGGAGTGGCCTTTTGTTCAACCAAACCCAAATTTTGTTTGTTGACTGAAAGAGAAAAAAAAACCAGGGTAAGTTTTGATTCCCTGGTTGGGTCTTGTATAAAAACAAAATGGCAACATCTGAATAAAGGTAATAACTCCTTTGTGCTTCAGCAGTGTTGCTGTTCAGCTGAATTACTGATTTATGATAAAATCATGGAATGGTTTGGGTTGGAAGGGACTTTGAAGCTTCCTCCAACCCTCTGCCATGGACACAGCAACCAGACCAAGCTGCTCCCCTGATTAATGAATATATGTGTTGGAAAGTGTTTGAAGCATTACAATATGTTTTTACTGATCAATTGATTATATTTTAATTGATTTACCTCCAGATTATATTTTTAATTACTCTTTCAATAGGTTGGGCTGATTTGGTGTTACACATTTTGTATCACTGCTAATAAGATAGAATGATGGATAAGTGTTATTATTACTTTAATACAGTAAGAATAAACACAAAAGTTTCATTTTTTTGGTGCTGTTAGTAAGAAACAAATGAAAATTAGCAGTAGCTGGCCAATGTTATTTGGTTTTTGCAGGATGTTAGGATGCTATGATGCCTTGCAGAAGAAATACGTAAGTGCTCCAGTCTCATTTCAGTTTTATTGCAATGTTGATTTCAGTGTGCTCAGGGAATAGCAGAGCTCACTCAGCTGCAGTGTGGGATGCACAAACATTTCTGCATCAAACTCTTGTAAAAACAGCAGCACAGAAAGGCAGAGAGGGATCTGTGGGTGTTTCCTCTGCAGCTCAATCCTCTCCTCCACAGCAGAGGAGTGAAGAGCAAGAAGTTTTTCTTCCAACAGGCTTTAATTGCCTGTGTTGGATTCCAGAGCTAGAGAAAAGCAGTTTGGGCAGCACAAATAGGCAATGAAATATATTTAATGTTCTTTTTTTTTTGTTTTTCTCTGTTTGTGTTCCTGACAGCTGAGACAGATTGTCCTAGCAGTGAGTATCTCTGAAAGGCAGGGGCATTTTTTAGGGATATTCTTTGAGGAATGTGCAGTTTTCATTGTGATTCCTTTATTTTCTTCAAAACCACAGGTTTATACCCAGACAGAAGAGCCTCAGGTAAATCTGCTGGAATAATGTGATAATGTGGATATAGTGAAATACAGTGGGTACAAGCAGGAATATTTAACATGCACATCTATTAAAAAAAAGAGCATTTTGAAATACCAGGTGTAAAAATGGGAATTTTTACAGTGAGAATTGCCATGTGTGGAATTACATTTGAGTGTTTTCAAGCTGTGCAAGAAACCAAAATATCACTGCAGAGTGAAATGTCCCATCCTGACTCTGCCTAAAAAATTTGTGGGACTTTTATGGAAAACACAAAACCCACTGGGTGTCCCACAAATGCTCCATGTGTGAAACATTTTCATAGCTATTCAAACTGGAGTATTTAATGCTAAAAACTTCAGCTGATTTTCAAAATATTTTATCACAGTGATTCCTGGAAAAGAATCATCATTTTTATGAAGTTTTAACCAGTTTTATGCATTTTTTGCTGTTAATTGTTAGAGGATTAGGAAGCTGTGTTCAGCACATGGGAGTTGGGTTTTAGTTATTTCCTTTAAAGGTTGAGAGATTAGTGAGCAGAGCTGCAGCAGGAGTGTTTAGGATTAATTTAATAATTAATTCAATAATTAATTTAATAATTAATTAATGAATCCTGGCTTTGTTTGCAGACAGTCACTGAGTGTTACCACTTCAAGTTCAAGTACACCCACAATGGGCCACTCCTGGATTTTGGCAGGTACAGCCCTGGGACTGCTCCATGTCCCTTGGACACTCCTGAATGTCACAGCTCTGCATTTGATCTGTTTGCTTTTCTTGAGACTAATTTTATCACTGTACTAGCTTAGACTTATTAAAATACAATTATTTAGTTTAATTATGCTCATAATTTTAATGTGATGCTCAATGTCAGAGTCTGATGATCTGTGAGGATACTTGAGATATTCATGTGTGGGGGGTGAAGCTTCACACCAGATTTGATTATCTGAGGATGCTGAATGTTACATGGAATCAATAATTTAGCAGAATTTATAGAAAATACACCAAAAACTTGAAATGTAGAATAGAAATGTATTTTGTGGTACACAACTCAGTCATGGTGGAATTGCCATTGCTGAGATGAGCTCAGTGGGCATCCCCAGCCATGGGGAGAGGATTCTTGGGTTGAAAATGGAAAAAGACAGGTTTGGGCTGGATGTCCAGGGGAAATTCCTCCTGTGAGGGTGGGCAGGCCCTGGCACAGGTGCCCAGAGCTGCTGTGGCTGCCCTGGACCCCTGGCAGTGCCCAAGGCCAGGCTGGAGCCACCTGGGACAGAGGGAGGTGTCCCTGCACTGCCAGGGGTGGGATGGGATTTATGTTCTTTCCCACCCAAATAATTGGTGATTCTATGAAGCTGCTCCAGCCAATTCCTCTCTTCTTCAGAATTCTTTTATTGTTTAGTTTTTACACTTTTTAGGCCAAACCACAGCTTCACTTCCCCTGTATCAATCTGGCAAACTCAAGGAGACATTCAGGGGATTTTTAATGAACTGGGGGAGAATCACTGATCCCAGCAGTTCCCCATTCAGCCCCAAGCTTTGGGGGCACAACACTGCTCCACATCTCCTCCAGACCCTTTTCCACCACAGGCATGGTGGAGAGACCCCAACCCTAAAATAAAAAAAAAAACAAAAAATATCCTAAAAAAACCCCACAACATTTTGCTCAGTCACAGCTACAGAGAAATGGCTTATTTTAAGACAAGTAATTGAAATACAGTTCAAACTCCTCCCAGCTTCCCTCCTGCATAAAATGCTCCTTAAAATAGAAAAGGAGAAGCAGGAGATACTTGCCCTGCTCTGCAGGCCCTCAGGTGTGAGGAGCTGGGGAACAGGAGAGGTTTTGGCTTTGAGCTGAGATTTGGATCAGCTTCAGGTGGATTGGGAGCATGGAAATGTTGGACCTGGATGCCAAGAGTCACTTGAGCACTGGGTTTATTATCATTACCAATTGTGGGAAATAGATTTGTAGAAAATTTTCAATGTTGAGGAGACATTTAGAGAACCTAAATGTGTTCAGTGTTGAGGAAACTTCAAGAGTGCCTTTATTTAAGGGAAAGCACTTCCCAGAAGTGTGGCTTTCACAAGTGCCTCATTTTCTCTTCCTTTCACTATTTCTTTTGGGTATTTAAGCACTGTGTGGTGCAGGATGGAGCAGTTGGTGCCAGGTGCTGATCTCTGAACTCTCCTGATGTCTCTGGCTCAGGGTTTGATCCCTCATAGGGCAGAGAATGTGCAGGACTCAGGCAGGGTTAGAAACTGCCGTGCTCAGTCTCAGACCTCAGGCAATGAACGTGTTTGTTAACAAACAGAGAATGAAACTGCTCACTCTGTATCAAAACTTACTGGAATATTTACCAATATAGCCTGAGCTTGTCTGGCCCTTGGTGCTGAACCAAAAACTGGCAAACTGTGGTGTTTTCACCCCACTGACACTTTTGACTGGCTGGATGTGTGGTGTTTCACCCCACAGACACTTTTGGCTGTGCAATGTGTGGTGTTTCACCCCACAGACACTTTTGGCTGTGCAATGTGTGGTGTTTCACCCCACAGACACTTTTGGCTGACTGGGTGTTGGTATTTCACCCCACAGACACTTTTGCCTGTGCAATGTGTGGTGTTTCACCCACAGACACTTTTGGCTGGCTGGGTGTTGGTGTTTCACCCCACAGACACTTTTGGCTGTGCAATGTGTGGTGTTTCACCCCACAGACACTTTTGGCTGGCTGGGTGCTGCAGCTGGGCACACGGAGACAAGTCCAGGCCTGCAGAAGCTCTGGTGGTGCTGGGATGGAGCTTCCCCCATAACAGGGGCTGCTCCTCAGGTTTATCTCTGTGGAGAGGCTTTAGGGTGATGGTGAAGGAAAGGAGTCGGTTCTGATGGAGGGTTTGGATCCAGAGCTTTATTCTCTGAATGCAGCACCAGCTCCAACAGAACTCCCTGAGCCCGTGGTTGCTGCTCCTTTGAACCCCAGGGAAGGGGTAGGGAGCCACCAAGCAGGGACAGGAGGGGAGGGACAAGGGACAAAGGACACCTGGA
Source organism: Chlorospingus flavigularis (assembly GCA_035047885.1). Classification (NCBI taxonomy): domain Eukaryota; kingdom Metazoa; phylum Chordata; class Aves; order Passeriformes; family Passerellidae; genus Chlorospingus; species Chlorospingus flavigularis. Next base: position 11,778 of record JAWWMQ010013500.1, read on the forward strand.
TGGCCCAATGCCCCCCCAGGGGTTTGAATGTGCCAATCACTCGATGCCCTTCTGGAATTGCAGGACTGACAGACAGCGCTGGGAGGGGAAAGGAGAAATGATTGATAAACCTGGCAGGGAATTATCAGGGGAGGGACCCGAGGTTCTGAGCTAAACCCTGAAACCACAACGCAACAATTTCCCAGCCAAACTCCTGGGAAACGCTGTTCCTGCCATCCCTGTCACCCTCCGGACACCGGGGAGCCGCAGCATCCAACGCCAGCCCGCGGTCCCTGCGCCCTTGGCCGCATCCCGGAGCGGGCGGAGCGCGGCTGGGCGGGTGCCTGGAATGGTTCCACACATCCCTGCTCTCAGCCTCGCCTTCCCCGCCTCCCTCCGCTGCCCCCGGCTGCCTTTGGGTTGTCTGCCTCGGTGCTGCCCAAATTAAAGTTCCTGCCTCTGCTCCTCATCCTCCTCCCTCAGGGATAGCACCGGGAGGAAGAGGAGCTCTCTGGGAGGAGGATGGAGAATCTCAGCCTCTCGCAGGTGGGTGGAGGAGCTGGGGCAGCACAGAGGTCACTGCCACCCCTTTCTCCATCACCACCCGATGAAGGCTCTGCTGGTCTTGGCTGATGGTGCCCGGCCAAGAGCAGAGGGGCCAGAACTGGACCAGATGGTTCAAGCTGAGCTGACCCAGTAACTGAGAGGAGGAGGAGGAGCAGATCCATCTGACTGTGGGGGTGTCACAGAGCTGGCAGCACCTTCCAGGGCCCACTAAGAGCCAAAGCAACGAGGACTCCACTCAATCCGTGCACAACCAGCACGGGGGGACCTGCACAACCAAGGCTGGAAAAGCAGCTCAGGTGGAGAGCAGGCTGGGCAGGGGGTGCCAGGCCAGCCACAGGCACCGCAGAACAAGCAGAGCCCACCAAGCTCCCAGCTGGCACCGCCACCAAAACCACGTCGGACACAAATCCAGACCCTGCCCCACTCCTCTCCTGCAGGCACGAGACACCCTGGATTGGCACAGAACGAGGTTAGGAACTGAGGCAGGGAAAACAAACAGGAACAGCTCTGCTGCAGCTCCCTCCATCTGCCTGCACGGCCGCCGTGCCAGCGCCGGGGACACTCCCCAGATGCCGCCGCCTCCGGTTCCTCCGGCGGCTCCAACACCCCTGGAGAGGTGAGAACGTCAGGCACAGGGGCAAGAGGCAGAATTCTGCAGGCAGGGAATCCTGGGCAAACGGGGCGTTTCTCCCTCCAGAGGAGGATGGGGCCTCGGGATGCTCAGCTCGGGTTCCAGCAGCATCGCCCCATTCCTTTGGGATTTCTCCTCGCAGCAAACAGCACAAGCAGAGGTTTGGCCGTGCCAAATCCTACAGCACTGGCAGGCCAGAGGCAGAATTCCTGTCCTGGCAGCGGTGCCAGCACATCCCTCACCGTCTGGGCACCTCCACAGAGCCTGATCCCAGGCTTTGTCCTAAAATCCAGCCTTGCCTGTTGAGCCTAACGCGTTGTGCCAGACAGCTGAGTGGTGGATTCCGTGCTCTCCAGCCTGCACAGGGATGCTCTGCTCCCTCCCCTGGGGCTCAGCACTGATCCCAGCCCTGGAACAGCTCCTTTCCCCCAGGCAGCTGATCCAAGTCATCCAAAATCAGGCCAAGCAGGTAGTGAGTGATGCAGAGAGGTCGCCCTCCCTCCCTTTCGTGCCTCTCCAGGGCTGTCAGTGCTTCCTCAGCTCTGGAGCCAAGGGCTGCTGCTGGCACAGGCACTGGGAGCATATGGCAGAGCCCTAATGGCACTGGGAACGGGGCTCTCCACACATTCCTTGGGGAAAAGCACCCTGGAAAGCAGCAAGGAAAGAATTCTGCTGCTTCAGACAGTGCTGGGCTCTCCCACATTCCAGCAGGACCTGCAGATGTCACCTGTTCAAAGGCTGGAGGTGACAAAAACCGTGTGGGACCCCATCCCACACAGGCTGGGAGGCTGCAGGGCATCTCCCCAGGATAGAGGGAGGATTTCTGGGTGGTCTGAACAAGCTGAGACCTCCAGAGAGACAAAAACACCCTGCAGGACAGGGACAGAGCCCTGAACCTGCCTCTCTGCAAACATCCCCACGTCCTCCAGTGCCTCAGGGAAGAATCAGCCCCAAATCAACTGGTTTTGGCCCTGTGGTGGCTTCTCAGGGCATTGTCCAAACAAAAGGGTTTGGATTTGCAGATGCCACCTGCTTGGAAGCTGGAGGTGACAAAAACCCCGTGGGACCTCACCCCACACAGGCTGGGAGGCTGCAGGGCATCTCCCCAGGACAGAGAGAGGTTTTCTGAGTGGTCTGGACAAGCTGAGAGCTCCAGAGAGACAAAACTTGCAGAACAGGGACAAAGCCCTGAACCTGCCTCTCTGCAAACATCTCCACATCCTCCAGTGCCTCAGGGGAAAAAATCAGCCCCAAAGTCAACTGGGTTTGGCCCCGTGGTGGCCTCCCAGGACACTGTCCAAACAAAAGCATTTGGACCTGCAGATGCCACCTGCTCAGAGGTTGGAGGTGACAAGAACCGTGTGGGACCTCACCCCACACAGGCTGGGAGGCTGCAGGGCATCTCCCCAGGACAGAGAGAGGTTTTCTGGGTGGTCTGGCCAAGCTGAGAGCTCCAGAGAGACAAAACTTGCAGGACAGGGACAGAGCCCTGAACCTGCCTCTCTGCAAACATCTCCACATCCTCCAGTGCCTCAGGGAAAAAAACAACCCCAAAGTCAACTGGGTTTGGCCCCGTGGTGGCCTCCCAGGGCATTGTCCAAACAAAAGGGTTACACAACTCCCGAGTGGAATAACCCTGCAGAGAGAGAATGATCCTCACACACAAGGACAACCACGCACCAGCCCAAACACACCCGAATGTGCCGACAGCAGCACAAACGGCAGCCAAGAGCTCAGACAGGGCCCTCTTGTGCTGGAGCAGGGCCTGGGTGGCTTCCAGGGGTTCCTCCACACCCTGCCATGCTTGTAGCAGAGCCAGCCACAGCGCTGGAGGAATGTTCTCCAAGGAGGAGGCTCTATCCCTGCCCAGGACAGGTGCCAGGGAAGGGATGTCACGCTGGGATGGCTCAGGATGAGGCACCAACCATGAAAACACAACAACTTCTTTCCAAGCATCTCCCATCTCATCAAGGATTTTTCTGGGGGGTCTGTTTGTCCAGCTGTGCTGGACCCTGGCTCTGATGGCCAGGGCTGGGCTACAGCAGAGGCCAGCCCAGGAGGAAATCTTGCAGTGTCACCATCCGGGCTGTGTCCTGTCCCAGGACAGCTCCGGGTCACGGTCACCTCCCATCCCGGCATGCTCGGCCATCCCCAGCCCCACAGGCTGAGCATCCCCACACTGGGGCTGTCAGGATGTCCCCACACCCCGGGGCTGAGCATCACCCACACCCAAGTGACTCTTTCGGGTGCCCGTGGGAGGACCGTGGCCAAAACCAGAACAAATCCCGGGATTCGTGGATGGGAACGCAGCCACCAGCCCCCAGAGGCTGTGACAGCAACAGCGATGGGTGCGGGGGAGCCGTGGGGGCTGCGGGCTCAGCCCTTGTCCCCACCGTGTCACCTCCCACCCGCACAGCCCTCGGGACCCTCGGTGCTGCTCCTGATGGAGCGCAGGGATGTGGATGGAGACCGAACCCAGCCCCAGCATCCCCAGCCCACAACACGGCGGGTCCAGCCCAGCCCCCGGCCGGCGGCTGCACCTCCCCACCCAAACACACGTAGCAGCAGCATCGCTCCTGTCACGACAGGCGACTCCGGACTCGGCAAACGGAGCCGCCAGCAGCCAGACAGGGATGGCGGGTCCGAGCCACCGGGGCCGCCCCGCAGGGACCCGCAGCGACGGGGACGCGGCGCTGCCAGCGGCGAGCCCCGACACAAATCACACCCGCTCCGTGCCTGTCGCGACTGTCACCGCCGGTGAACCCCTCTTTGTGCGGCGAGCCCCGCTCATCCCGGCGGGACGGGGACCGCCGCCCATCCCGGGGAGGCGGCTCCCACCGGAGGCACCGGGGAGCCGCCCCAGCCGCGGCGCGGATGTCACCGGGCTCCCCCGGGAGCTCCATCCGCCCCTCTGTGTGTCACCGCCGAGCCCCGGCACCCTCACGGCGGGGCGGCTCCGCCACACCGGGGATTCTCCATCCGCCCCCCCCCCCCCCCCCCCCCGCC
>JAWWMQ010013501.1:0-15905 GCA_035047885.1 Chlorospingus flavigularis
GAGGAGGAGGCCGAGCCGGTCGAGAGGGAGCAGGGGCAAGATGAACCCCCTGCTTTCTGTTGGCCTTTAGGATCCCTAATGTTGTTTTTTTAATCCCTCTCTTTTCCAAAAGCACACAGAAGATGGCATTGCAATGGTGAAGAGAACTCTGGCTTCTGCGGCATCTGCAGTACACATACATGCCAGTCACCCAGCGTGGGTACCTCAGCCTTCACAGACTAAAAGGTCTTTGCCATCTTATAGCAGCAAGAAAAGAATCAGCTGGCAATAAGTGTTTGCAAGACAACACTGAAGAAGCTTTTGGACTTTATCCAGAGGGTGGTACAGGACGTGATTTCACTCAGCTGTTGTAATCCAGAAGTTCTAATGCTGTCTGTGTTAGCTTTGTGCTGTTTGTGATACATCAACTAAGCAGGCTGTGGTCAGCAGCTGGCTACAACCAGCACAGGTGAAGAAACAGAAAAAAATACAAACCCATTTTACTATTTGAAAATGCCTTTTCTCTTTCATCCTAGCTTTCTACTCCTCCTACTGCATTTTATAGCAATGGATATTGTAACCAAACCCAAGGCACTGTTTTCATGTATACTTTTAAAAATCTTCCTTTATATAGCAGATTTCCAGATATTGTTTAAGGTTTACTGAAAGTAAGTAGCACTTGGGCAGATCTGTACACTCACATCTCTGTGGATCACTTCAGCACAAGTTCAACTCACTTCAACAAGGGAAAATAAACGTGTTCTCCCCTTCAATTTTACCCGCATGAATAGCAGAAAAGAAGGGGTTTTCCTCAAATTATGGTAAAAGGGGGATTTTTAACCTCAATTTAAACCCTTTAAAAAGAGGGACAACAGGGCTGCCTCCTCAATTTAAACTTTAAGATGATGAAAACTGGGGGCTACCCGCACATTACGACAACAATATTTTTCCCCTTCCCCTTAAAATAGAACGCAGGATTCCCTGAACATCTATGATACCCCTAACACCCTGGAAAAGGCAGGTTCTCCTTCAAGTAATACACATAAAACCACAGGTGAAGGAGGATCCCCCCCACCAGTTCAAAAACAGACAATAATGGAAGAGAACTCACTTCCCTCAGACTGAGTTTCTTTTGTCCTCATAACCTCTATTTTTCCGAGGGGCACTGGGCAGACCCAAGCTGGCACCAGTGCCAACTCAGGCTGGTTTGAGAGTGCCAAGTGGCTCCTGCAATCTGCCAGGAACCGGGTATCGTGAGGTTTGTTTCCTTGGGAAAAGGGCCGGTGTTTGGTGTTCAGGGGCTCTGATCTTAACTGGCTGGCCATCTGCTGAGGTCCTGAAATCCAGGTCGCCTCTGCCCCATCCCTGACTTCTCCCACCGCCCACTGCAGCAGCATGACGGAGCCTGAACATGGTGTTTGGGTGACACACAGACACTGCAGGCTGAGGTGTAAAGTTGGGGGGCTTGACAGGTGGAGAGCTGACTCTGAGGGTTAGGGGTGCAAAGGACACAGGGAACCAGGTAGGATTTGGGTACAGGTGCAACCCCAATGGTGGGACAGCCCCAGAACCCTCCCAGCAGGTGCAGGCAATTACCCTAATGGTTGGACAGCCCCAGAACCCTCCCAACAGGTGCAGGCAGTTACCCCAATTAATAGGCTGAGATGATGTTAGGAGGCCACAGTTACAGGTAAGGGTTGAACAGTTTTTATGGGGTTTTTTTAGAGTTTTTTCCAGGGATTTTTAAGGATATTTTAGGGGGGTTTTTTTGCAGGAGTTTTTTAGGAATTCTCTGGGTATGTTTAGGATACCTTTAGGGCTTTTTCTGGGCTTTTAAAATAGTTTTTTAGGGTGTTTTAAGGGCCATCTTACTACTAATTGGAATTGTTGGTGGTGGTTTTGGGTGTTCTTGGGGCTTTTTTAGGATTACTTAAAAGTTTTTAGGGCTTTTTGAGGACTATTAAGGGTATATGGAGAACTTTTTCAGGACTAGAGTCTTTCTAGAGTTTTTGAGGGAATTTTTAGGCTTTTTTAGGGTCTTTTCAGGGCATTTTAAAGATTTTAGGGGTAATCTCAGGGCTCTTTTAGAACTATTTAGAGTTTTTTTTAAAGGTTCTTTGGGGATTTTTAGGGGTGTTTTAGGAGCTTTTTAAAAGTAGGATTTTTTAGTGTGTTCTGAGGCTATTTTTAAATTTTTGTGGGGTATTTAGGACACTTTGAAAACTAGGGCTCTTCTAGGGAATTGATAGGTTTTTTTAGGGCCCTTTAAAGGCATTATAGAGGCTGAGGGGCACTATGGGAGCTTGAGGGTGGCAGAGGCTGGGAGCTGAGGGAGGAGCAGGGAAGGGGACAGTGGGTGACACACAGAGACACTGAGGGTGGCAGGGGCAGCTGGAGGGTGACACTGAGAAGCTGGGGGCTGAGGAGCAAAGGAGAGGGATTAAGGGTGACACACAGCAGCTGAGGGGCAGATGTGAGGGGCCTTGAGGGGCATAGTGGGGGCTTGAGGGTGACAGACAGAGCCTGAGGGGCAAAGGGAGGGTTTGAGGGGTAAAGAGAGAGGGCTTGAGGGCTGGACAGTCCAGTGGAGATCAGGGCTACAGGGTGCAGCTTAGGAGGCAAGTTAGGGGCAGGTGCACCACCCCTCAGCCCAGCCCTAACCTCACCCTAACTAGCCCCCCTAACAACAGCGTTTTCCCCCAACAGCAGCACAACACAGCAACCCTAAGAGCAAGACCAGAGCAGAACTCTCCCGGTGGGACAGGACAGCAACCCTCACTCCAGGACAAGAGAACTCCGAGGACAAGATCCACTGCAAAAAGGTAGGGAAGACATCTGAGGGTTAGAGAGAAACAGGTGGGGCTTGGAAGCTGAGCAGGTTTTTTTCAGAACTTTTCCACAACTTGTAAGGATATATAGGGGATTGTTGAAGGCGTCTTAGGACGTGTTTGGCTTTGCATTAGCCTAAGACAGTATTTACTGCCTAGGGTTAGGGTTACACCTGGGGTTCCAGCTAGAGTTGGGGTTAAGAAAGCACAAAGCCCAGAGCTCCAGGCACACTACAACTGCAAGAGGCATGCCAAGGGCAGCACAAGACTCTGACAACATGCCTTCCTCCACAGCTTTCACAGCAATACACAGGATGGTTTCCAGACCCAAGCTGGCACCAGTGCCAACTCGGGCTTGTTTGACAGTGCCAAGTGGCTACTGCAATATGCCATGAGCGACCTGGGCTGGTGAGGTTTGTTAGTCAGGGAAAGTGGCCAGCATTTTTGTCTGGGAGCCTGTGGTCAGGAGTGGCTGGCTGGCTCCTGAAATTCCGCAATACGTAGGATGCTTCCCAGACCCAAGCTGGCAACAGTGCAAAGTCGGGCTGGTTTGACAGTGCCAAGTTACTCCTGCAATCTACCATCTCAAACCGAGGCAGGGGAATTTTGTTTCCTGGGAAATGGGCTGGATTTGCTGTTTGGGGTCCTCTTTTCCGGAGTGGCTGGCTGACTCCTTAAATTCCGCAATATGTAGCAAGGTTCCCAGACCCAATCTGGCACCAGTGCAAACTCAGGCTGGTTTGACAGTGCCAAGTGGCTCCTGCAATCTACCATCTGGAGCACGAGCAGGTGAGTTTAGTTTTCTAGGGAAAAGGGCCGAGGTTTGTGTTTGGTGGCCTGTGGCCCGGAATGGCAGCCTGGTTCCTGAAATTCCATAATACGCAGGATGCTTCCCAGACCCAAGCTGTCTCCAGTGCCAACACAGGCTGGTTTTACAGTGCCAAGTGGCTCCTACAATCTGCCATCAAGAACCGGGATAGTTGGGTTTTGTTTGAAAGAGAAAAGAGCCCAGGTTTGTGTTTGGGGGCCTGTGGCCGGGAGTGGCTGGCTGGCTCCTGAAATTCCATGATACGCAGGATGCTTCCCATACCCAAGCTGGCACCAGTGCAAACTCGGGCTGGCTTGACAGTGCCAAGTGGCTCCTGCAATTTGCCATCGAGGACCAGGGCAGGTCAGTTTATTTTTCCAGGGAAAAGAGCTGAGGTTTGTGTTTGGGACCTGTGTCCAGGAGTGGCCCGCTGACGTCTGAAATTCCGTGATACACAGGATGCTTCCCAGACCCCAACTGGCTCCAGTGCCAAATTAGGTTGGTTTGACACTGCCAAGTGTCTCCTGCAATCTGCTATCTGAAACCAAGGCTTGTGAGTTTTGTTTGCTGGGAAAACGACTGGATTTACTGTTTGAGGTCCTCTTGTCCGGAGTGACCGGGATGGCTCCTGAAATTCCGTGATATGCAGGGTGCTTCCCAGACCCAAGGTGGAACTATTGCAAAGCCGGGCAGGTTTGACAATGCCAAGTGCCTCCTGCAATCTGACATCAAAACTGGGGCAGGTGAGTTTTGTTTGCCAGGAAATAGAAGCAAGGATTTTATTTGGGGACCTGTGGACAAAGTGGCCTGCTTACTTCTGAAATTGAACAATACGCAGGATGGTTCCCAGATCTATGATAGCACCAGTGCCTATGCTATTCGGACTGGTTTGAGAGTGCTAAGTGGCTCCTGCCATCTACCATCAAGAATCGGGGAAGGTGAGTTTTCTTTACAAAGGAAAAGTTCTGAGGTTTGAGTTCAGGGGCCTGTGGCTGGAGTGGTCGGCTGAATGCTAAAATTGTGCAACATGCAGGATGGTTCCCAGACCCAAGCTGACACCAGTGCCTAATCAGGCTGATTTGACAGTGCCAAGTGGCTCCTGTAATCTGCCATACACAACCAGGTCAGGCGACTTTTGTTTGACAGGAAAAAGGGGAGAGTTTTTTGTTCGGGGGCCTCTGCCTCTTGTGGACACCTGGCTCCTGAAATTCCACAATACACAGGATGGTTCCCAGACCCAAGATGGCACCAGTGCCAAGTCAGGCTGGTTTGACAGTGCCAAGTGGCTCTTTTATATCCCATTGAGAACAGGGGTGGGTGAGTATGGTTTGACAGAATAAAGGGGTGAAATTTTTATTCGGAGGCCTCTGCCTTGTCAGAGACATCTTTTGTGAAAAATCCTTTCTTTAGGATTTTTCCCCCTTCTGAGAAACTGTGGCCTCAGCAACAAATGTAAACAATGGTTATCTGCTGCTGTGGAATGTAACAGGTGGATCTGTGATTGGTCTTCTGTGGATGTTTGGATTTACTGACCACTCATGGCAGAGTTGTTCTCGCTTTCTGCCGGGACACAGAACTTTGTTATTCATTCCTTTCTATTCTTAGCTTCGCTAGCCTTCTGAGAACTTTCTCTCTATTTCTTTTGGTATAGTCATAATGTAATATATATCATAAAATTATAAATCAAGCCTTCTGAACATGAGGTCAACATTCTCGCCTCTCTCTTCATCCTGCAACCCTTGCAAGTCCTGTGACACTGCCTGGTGCAGATGACTGGCTCCTCAAATTCCACCATACGCAGGATGGTTCCCAGACCCAAGCTGGGACCTGTGCCAAGTCTGGTAGATTGACAGTGCCTAGTGTTCCTGCAATCTACAATCAAGAACCCGGGCAGGTGAGTTTTGTTGGCCAGGAAAAAGAAGCGAGGTTTTTATACATGGGTCTGTGACAGAAATGGCTGGCTGGCTGCTGAAATTGAACACTACGCGGGATGGCTCCCAGACCCAAGCTGGCACAAATGCCAAGTCGGGCTGGTTTGACAGTGCAAAGTGGTTCCTGCAATCGACCATCGAGAACCGGGTCAGGTGAGTTTAGTTTGCCAGGGAAAAGGGCCGACGGTTTTGTTCAGGGGCATTTGGCCAGAGTGGCCGGCTGGCTCCTGCATTTCCACAATACGCAGGATTGTTCCCAGACTCAAGCTGGCACCAGAGCCAAGTCAGGCTGGTTTTACAGTGCTAAGTGGCTCCTGCAATAGGCTATCAGGATAGGGGCAGGTGAGATATTTTTCCAAAGAAAAATGGCTGAGGTTTGAGTTTAGGGCTCTGTGGCTGAAGTCGTTGGCTGAATGCTGAAATTCCAAAATATGCAGGATGGTTCCCAGACCCAAGCTGGCACCAGTGCCAATTCGGGTATGTTTGGCATTTGCAAGTGGCTTCGGCAATCTGCCATCAAGAACTGGGGCAGGTGAGTTTTCTTTTTACAGGAAAAGGTCCGTGGTTTGAGTTCATGGAACTGTGTCTGGAGTGGTCGACACAATGCTGAAGTTTCGCAATACGCAGGATGGTTCCCAGACCCAAGCTGGAACGAGTGCCAAGTTGGGCTGGTTTGTCAATGCCGAGTGGCTCCTGCAACCTGCCATTGAGAAGGAGGGGAGGTGAGTTTTGTCTTTTAGGAAAAAGGAGCGAGGTTTATGTTTGGCGGCCACTGCCTGGAGTGGACCTCTGGCTCCTGAAATTCCGCAATATGCCACATGGTTCGCAGACCCAAGCTGGCAGCAGTGCCAGATCAGGCTAGTTTGACAGTACCACGTAGCTCCTGCAATCTGCCATTGAGAACAGGTGCTGGTGAGTTTTTTTTGACAGCAAAAGAGAGAGAGGTTTTTCTTCTGCGGCCTCTGCCGGGAGCAGACAGCTGGCTCCTGAAATTCCACAAAACGCAGGATGGTTCCCTGAACCAAGCTGGCACCAGTTGCAACTCGGGCTGGTTTGACAGTGCCGAGTGGCTCCTGCAATCTGCCATCAAGAACCGAGGATGGTGAGTTTTTTTTGACAGCAAATAAGAGCGAGGTTATTCTTCTGGGGCCTGTGGCCAGAGTGGCCGGATGGCTCCTGAAATACCACAATTCTCAGGATGCTTCCAAGACCCAAGCTGACACTAGTTGCAACTCGGGCTGTCTTGACAGTGCCAAGTGGCTCCTGCAATCTGCCATCAAGGAACGGGGCAGGTGAGTTTTGTTTTCCAGGAAAACGGGGCGAGATTTTTGTTCGTGGGCCACTGCCTGGAGTGGAAGTCTGGCAGTTGAAATTCGACAATATGCAGGATGTTTCCCAGACTCAAGCTGGTACCAGTACCAATTCGGGCTGGTATGCCAGTGCCAAGTGGATCCTGCAATCGGCCATCAAGAACCAGGGAAGGCTATATTAGTTTGCCAGGGAATAGAGCCGAGGTTTGTGTTTGGGGCCAATAGCTGGAGTGGCCGTCTGCCTCCTGAAATTCTGAAATAACGAGGATGGTTCCCAGATCCAAGCTGACAGTAGTACTATGTCGTACTGGTTAGACAGTGCCAAGTGGCTTATGCAAACAGAAGTCAAGAACTGGGACTGGTGAGTTTTGTTTGCATGGAAAAAGGAACGAGGTTTATATTCGTGGGCCTGTGGTTGGAGTGGTCAGCTGTCTCCTGAAGTGCCACAGTACGCAGGAAGCTTCCCATGCCCAAGCTGGCACCAGTGCTAGGTTGGGCTGGTTTGACAGTGCCAAGTGGCTCCTGCAATCTGCCATCAAGAACCGGGGTAGGTGAGTTTTGTTTGCCTGGAAATAAGAGCAAGGTTTTTTCTGGGAGCCTGTGGCTGAGAGTGGTACGCTTGCCCCTTAAATTCCAGAATATGCCGGATGGTTCCCTGACCCAACTTGGGATGGTTTGACAGTGCCAAGTGGCTGCGGCAACCTGCCATCAAGAATCAGGGCAGGTGAGTTTTCTTTTCAAAGGGAAAGATCTGATGTTTGACTTCTGGGGCCTGTGGCTGGACTGGTCGGCTGAACGCTGAAATTCCAGAATACGCTGGATGGTTCCCAGACTCAAGCTGGCACGAGTGCCAAATCAGGCTTGTTTGATAGTGCAAAGTGGCTCCTGCAAGCTGCCATTGACAACGGGGGCAGGTGAGTTTTGTTTGCCAGGAAAATGGAGCGAGGTTTTTATTCGGGGGCCTGTGACCGGAACAAGCGGCTGCCTCCTGAAATTCCACAATACGCAGGATGGTTCTCAGACCCAAGCTGGCTCCACTGCCAAGTCGGGTTGGTTTGACAGTGCCATGTGCCTCCTGCAATCTGCCATCAAGGACTGGGGAAGGTGAGTTTAGTTTGCCCTGGAAAAGAGTTGAGGCATGTGTTCGGGGCCTATGGCTGAAGTGGTCGGCTGGCTTCTGAAATTCCACAATAGGCAGGATGGTTTCAGGACCCAAGCTACCACCAGTACCAAATCAGGTTGGTTTGACAGTGCCAATTGACTGCTGCAATTGGCAGTCGGGAACCACGGAAGGTGAGTTTTCTTTTCAAAGAAAATGGAAGTGGTTTTTATTCGTGCGTGTTTGGATGGAGCGGTCGGCTGGCTCCTGAAATTCCGCAATACGCAGGATATTTCACGCACCCAAGCTGGCACCAGTGCCAAGTCTGGCTGGTTTGACAGCACCAAGTGGCTCCTGCAATTGGCCTCCAAGAACCGGGTATGATGAGTTTAATTTGCGAGGGACAAGAGGCGAGGTTTGTGTTCGGGGCATAGGGCTGGAGTGTCCGGCTGGCTCCTGAAATTCCACAATACGCAGGATGGTTTCCAGACCCAAGATGGCACCAGTGCCGAGTCGGGCTGGTTTGACAGTGACAGGTGGCTCCTGCAATCTGCCATCAAGAACTGGGGCAGGTGAGTGTTCTTTTCAACGGAAAAGGGCAGAGGTTTGAGTTCAGGGGCCTGTGCCTGGAAGTGTCGACTGAATGCTGAAATTCTGCAATATCCGTGATGTTTCCCAGACTAAAGCTGGCACCAGTGCCAAATCAGGCTGTTTTGATAGTGACAAGTGGCTCCTGCAAGTGGCCATCATAAACTGGGGCAGGTGAGTATTGTTTGCCAGGAAAGAGGAGTGAGGTTTTTATTCTGGGGCCTGTGACTGGAGTGGCCGGCGGACTCATGAAACTCTGCAATACGCAGGATGGTTCCCAGACAAAAGCTAGCACCATGGCCAAGTTGTGCTAGTTTGACAATATCAAGTGGCTCCTGCAATCTACAATCATGGACCAGGGAAGGTGATTTTTGTTTGCCAGGAAAAAGTAGCAAGATTTTTATTCGGGGCCTGTGGTTGGAGAAGACAACTAGCTCCTGAAATTCCACAATACGCAGGATGGTTCCCAGACCCAAGGTGGCACCAGTGACAACTCAAGCTGGTTTGACAGTGCCAAGTGGCTTCTGGAATTGACCATCATGAACTGGGGCAGGTGAGTTTTGCTTGCCATGAAAAAGGAGCGAGGTTTCTATTGGGGGGCCATTGGCCGGACTGACCGACTGGCTCCTGAAATTCCACAATACGCACGATGGTTCCCAGACCAAATCTTGCTCCAGGACCAAGTCAGGTTGGTTTGACAGTGTCATGTGGCTCCTGAAATCTCCCATCAAGGAGTGGGGAAGGTAAATTTTGTTTGCCCCGGAAAGGAGCCGAGGCTTGAGTTCGGGGCCTATGGCTAGAGTGGTCGGCTGGCTCCAGAAATTCCACAATAGGCAGGATTATTCCCAGATCGAAGCTGGAACCAGTGTCAAGTTGGGCTGATTTGACAGTGAAAAGTGGCTCCTGCAACGTGCCATCAAGAACCGGAACAGGTGAATTTTCCTTGCCAGAAAATAAGAGCGAGGTTTTTATTTGTGGGCCTGTGGTTGGAGTAATCAACTGGCTCCTGAAAATCCGCAATACGCAGGATGGTTCCCAGACCCAAGCTGGCACCAGTGCCAAGTCCGGGTGTTTTGACAGTGCCAAGTGACTCCTGCAGTCTGCCATTGAGGACCGGGACAGGTGAGTTTTGTTTGACAGGATAAAGAGGCAAGATTTTGTTCAGGAGAGTCTGCCTGGTGCGGACGCCAGGCTTGTGAAATTCTGTAGTACGCAGGATGGTTCCCAGACCAAAGCTGGCACCAGTGCCAAGTCGGGCTGGTTTTACAGGGCCAAGTGGCTCCTGTAATCTACCATCAAGAACCAGGGAGGGTGAGTTTAGTTTGCACGGAAAAGAGCTGAGGATTTTGTTTGGGGCCTATGGCTTGGTGGCCGCCTGGCTCCCGAAATTCCACAATTCGCAGGATGGTTCCCAGACCCAAGCTAGCACCAGTACCAAGTCGGGCTGGTTTGAAAGTGGCAAGTGGATCCTGCAATCCACCCTCAAGGACCGAGATTGTTGAGTTTAGTTTGCCAGGAAAAATCGGCACCATTTCTGTTTGGGGTCCTGTTGCAGAGAGTGACCAGCTGGCTCTTAAATTCCGCAATATGCAGGATGATTCCCAGACCCAAGCTGTCACCAGTTGCAACTCGGGCTGGTTCGACAGTTCCAAGTGTCTCCTGCAATCTGCCTTAGAGAACAGGGGCAAGTGAGGTTTGTTTGGTAGGAAGAAGGGGCAAGTTGTTTGTGCAGGATTCACTGCCTGGAGTCGAAGGCTGGCTCCTGCAATTCTGCTGTACACGGGATGGTTCCCAGACCCAAGCTGGCACCAGTTGCAACTCGGCGTATTTGATAGTTCCAAGTGCCTCCTGCAATCAGCCATCAAGGACCGGGGCTGTTGAGTTTTTTTTCCAGGGCAAATGGGCCAGGATTTCTGTTTGGGTGCCTGTTGCATTAGTGGCCGAATGACTCCTGAAATTCCGATATACACAAGATGGTTCGTAGACCCAAGCTAGCACCAGTGCAAAGTCTGGTTAACAGTGCCATGTGTCTCCTGCAATCTGCCATCATGAACCGGGGCAGGTGAGTTTTGTTTGCCAGGAAAAAGGATCGAGGTTTTTATTCGGGGGCCTGTGGCCAAAGTGGCCGTCTGGCTCCTGAAATTCCACAACACGCCGGGTGATTCCCAGATCAAAGCTGGCACCAATTGCATTTCAGGCTGGTTAGACAGTGCCAAGAGCCTCCTGCCATCAACCATCAAGGTCCGTGGCAGGTAAGTTTTCTTTTCAAAGGAGAATGGCGCAGGTTTGAGTTCAGGTGCCTCTGGCTGAGAGTTGCCGGCTGGCTCCTGAAATTCCGCAATACGCAGGATGGTTCCCACACCCAAGTGACCATCAGTTGCAACTAGGGGTGGCTTGGCAGTGCCAAGTGGCTCCTGCAATCTGCCCTCAACAACCGGGGCAGGTGAGTTTTCTTTGCCAGGAAAAAGAAGCAAGGATTTTAATCGGGGGCCTGTGGCTGGAGTGGGTGACTGGCTTCTGAAATTCCACAATCCGCAGGATGGTTCCCAGACCCAAGCTCTCTCCAGTGCCAAGTTGGTCTGGTTTGACAGTGCCAAGTGGCTCCTGCAATCAGCCATCAAGATCTGGGGCAGGTGAGTTTTCTTTTCAAAGGAAAATGGCGGGGGTTTGAGTTCAGGGGCCTGTGGCTGAGAGTGGCCGGCAGGCTCCTGAAATTCTACAATATGCAGGATGGTTCCCAGACCGAATCGGGTAGCAGTGGCAAGTTGGTCTGGTTTGACAGTGCCAAGTGGCTTCTGCAATCTGCTGTCAAGAAGCGGGGAAGGTGAGTTTTGTTTCCCAGGGAAAATGGGCCAATATTTCTATTTGGGTTCCTGGGGCTGGCAAAGGCCGGCTGACTCCTGAAATTCTACAATACGCACGGTGGTTCCCAGACCCAAGCTTTCACCAGTGACAACTCGAGCAGGTTTGGCACTGTCAAGTGGTCCTGCAATTTTCCATCAAGAACTGGGGCAGGTGAATTTTGTTTGCCAGGAAAAAGGAGCGAAGATTTTATTCTGGGGCCTGTGGCCGGAGTGGCCAGCTGGCTCCTGAAATTCCACAATACGCAGGATGGTTCCCAGACCCAAGCTGGCACCAGTGCCAAGTGGGGCTGGTTTGACAGTGCCAAATGGCTCTTGCAATCTGCCATCAAGAACCGGGGTAGTGAGTTTTGTTTGCTAGGAAAAAGGAGTGAGTTTTTTATTTAGGGGCTGTGGATTATAGTGGCCATGTGGCTCCTGAAAATCTGCATAGAAAGGATGGTTCTCAGACCCGAGTGGCACCAGTTCCAACTTGGTCTGCTTTGACAGTGCCAAGTGGCTCCTGCAATCTGCCATCAAGAACAGGGGATGGTGACTTTAGTTTACCAGGGTAAAGAGCCGAGGTTATTTTTCGGGGCCTATGGCTGGAGGGGCCATCTGGTTCCTGCTATTCCGCAATGCTCAGGATATTTCCCAGACCCAAGCTGGCACCAGTGCCAAGTCAGGCTGGTTTGACAGTGGTAAGTGACTCCTGCAATTGAATATCAAGACGCAGGGCAGGTGAGTTTTCTTTTCAAAGGAATATAGCCAAGGTTTTAGTTCAGGGGCCTGTGGTTGGAGTGGCCGACTGGCTTATGAAATTCCACATTACGAAGAATCGTTCCCAGACCCAAGCTGGAACCAGTACCAAGTCCGGCTGTTTTTACAGTGCCGAGTGTCTCCTGCTATGTGCCATCAAGAACCGGCGATGGTGAGTTTAATTTGGAAGGGAAAAGATGTGAGGCTTGTGTTCGCACCCTATGGATGGACTGGCTGGCTGGCACCTGAAATTCCGCAATACGGAGGATGGTTCCCGGACCAAAGCTTGCACCAGTGCCAACTCTGTTTGGTTTGACAGTGCCAAGTGGCTCCTGCAATCTGCCTTAGAGAACAGGGGTAGTGAGTTTCTTTTGCCAGGAAATAGGAGCAAGGCTTTACTTCATGGGTTCTGTGGCCAGAGCGGCCGGCTGGCTCATGAAATTACACTATATGCAGGATAGTTCCTACACCCAGCCTGGCACCAGTGCCAAGTTGCACTGGTTTGATAGTGCCAAGTGTCTCCTGCAATCTGCCATCAAGAACCGGGGCCAGTGACTTTTCAAAGGAGAGGGGCCAAGGTTTTAATTCTGGGGCCAGTGACTGGAGTAGTCGGCTGAATGCTGAAATTCCGCAATACGCATGATGGTTCCCTGAAACAAGATGGCAACAGTACCAAGTCTGGTTGGATTTGACAGTGCCAAGTGGCTCCTGCAATCTACCATTTAGCAGCGGGGATGGTGAGATTACTTTGCTAGGGAAAAGACGGAGGTTTGTGTTGTGGCCTATGGCTGGAGTGACCGGTTGGCTCCTGAAATTCCACAATACGCAGGATATTTCCCAGACCCAAGCTGGCACCAGTGACAATTCAAGCTGGTTTGACAGTGCCAAGTTACTTCTGGAATCGGCCATCATGAACCGGGGTAGGTGAGTTGTGTATGCCATGAAAAAGGAGCAAGGTTTATATTCGGGGCCTGTGGACGGAGTGGCCCACTGGCTCCTGAAATTCCACAATACGCAGGATGGTTCCCAGAACCAAGCTGGCAGAAGTGCCAATTCGAGCTGGTTTGACAGTGTCAATTGACTCCTGCAATAGGCCATCAAGACCCGGGATAGGTGAATTTTTTCTTCAAAGGTAAATGGCCAAGGTTTTTATTCATGGGCCTGTGGTTGAGTGGTATGCTGGCTCCTGAACTTCCACAATACGCCAGATGGTTCCCAGAATCAAGGTGGCACCAGTACCCAGTCCGGCTGGTTTGACAGTGCCAAGTGGCTCCTGCAATCTGCCTTCAAGAACCTTTGTTGGTGAGTTTAGTTTGCCAGGGAAGAGAGCCGAGGTTTGGTTTCGGGGCCTATGTCTGTAGTGGCCGGCTGGCTCCTGAAATTCCACAATAGGCAGGATGGTTCCTAGAACAAAGCCGATACCAGTGCCAAGTCGGGCTGGTTTGACAGTGCCAAGTGGCTCTTGCAATCTGCCATCAAGAACCAGGGCAGGTGAGTTTTGTTTGCCAGGAAAATGGAGCGACATTTTTATTCGGGGGCCTGTGGCCAGAACGGGCGGCTGGCCCCTGAAATTCCACAATACGCACGATGCTTCCCAGACCAGTCTTGCTCCAGGACCAAGTCAGGTTGGTTTGACAGTGCCAAGTGTCTCCTGAAATCTCCCATCAAGGACTGGGGAAGGTAAGTTTTGTTTGCCCCGGAAAGGAGCCGAGGCTTGAGTTCGGGGCCTATGGCTAGAGTGGTCGGCTGGCTCCAGAAATTCCACAATAGGCAGGATTATTCCCAGATCGAAGCTGGAACCAGTGTCAAGTTGGGCTGGTTTGACAGTGAAAAGTGGCTCCTGCAACGTGCCATCAAGAACCGGAACAGGTGAATTTTGCTTGCCAGAAAATAAGAGCGAGGTTTTTATTCGTCGGCTTGTGGTTGGAGTGGCTGACTGGCTCCTGAAATTGCACATTAAGCAAGATGGTTCCCAGACCCAAGCTGGCACCACTGCTAAGCCCAGGTATTTTGACAGTGCCAAGTGGCTCCTGCAATCAGCCATCAAGGCCTGGGGCAGGTGAGTTTTCTGTTCAAAGGAAAATGACCGAGGTTTGAGTTCAGCAGCCTGTGGCTGAGAGTGGTCCCGTGGCTCCTGAAATTCCGTAACACACGGGATTGTTCCTAGACCCAAACTGGCAGCAGTGCCAGATTGGGTGGTTCGACAGTGGCAAGTGGCTCCTGCAATCTACCATCAAGAATCGGGGCAGGTGAATTTTGTTTTCCAGGAAAAACGTGGGAGGTTTTTCTTCGGGGGCCTTTGGCCGGAGTGGCCGGCTGGCTCCTGAACTTTCGCGATACGCAGGATGGTTCCCAGATCCAAGCTGGCACCAGCTGAAACTCGGGCTGGTTTGGCAGTGCCAATAGCTCCTGCAATGTTCCATCAAGAACAGGGGAAGGTGAGGGTTTTTTTGCCAGGGAAATTTGGCCGGCATTTCTGTTTGGGAGCCTGTGGCTGGAGTGACCAGCTGAAATTCCGCAATACGCAGGGTGCTTCCCAGACCCAAGCTGACACCAGTGCCAAGTCGGGCTGGTTTGAAAGGGCCAAGTGGCTCCTGATATCTGCCACCAAGGACCTGAGAAGTTTGCCTGTTTGTCAGGGAAAAGGACAGAGGTATGTATTTGGTGCCTATGGTCGGAGTGGCCGGCTGGCTCCTGAAAATCCACAATATGTAGGATGGTTCCCAGACCCAAGCTGGCACCAGTGCCAAGTCAGGCTGGATTGACGGTGCCACGTGTCTCCTGTCATCTGCCATCAAGAACCGGGGCAGGTGAGTTTAGTTTGCCAGGGAAAAGCAGTGAGGTTTTTATTCGGGGGCCTGTGGCTGGAGTTGCCAGCTGGCTCCTGACATTTCGCAATACGGAGGATGGTTGCAGGACCCAAGCTTGCACCAGTTACAACTCAAGCTGGTTTGACAGTGCCCAGTGGTTCCTGCAATCTGCCATCAATAACCAGGGCAGATGGACTATTTTTGCCAGTCAAATGGGCCTGCGTTTCTGTTAGGGGCCTGTGGCCGGAGTGGCCGGCTGGCTCCTGAAATTCAGCAATACGCCAGATGTTTCCCAGACCCAAGTTGGCACCAGTTGTAACTCGGGCTGGTTTGACAGTGCCAAGTGGCTCCTGCAATCTGCCATCAGGAAGTGGGGAAGGTGAGTTTAGTTTGCCAGGAACAGGAGCGAGGATTTCATTTGGGGGCCTGTTACCGGGAGTGGCCTTCTGGCTCCTAAAATTCCGCAATACGCAGAATGGTTCCCAGTCCCAAGCTACCACCAGCTGTAACTCGGGCTGGTTTGACACTGCCAAGTGTCTCCTGCAATTCGCCATCAAGTACCGGCGATGGTGAACTGTGTTCACCTGGAAAAAGCAGCAAAAGTACAAGGTTTTATTTGGGGGTCCTGTGGCCAGAGTGGCATCCTCGCACAAAGAGACTTTCGCCGGTCGTAGAGCATGGTGTGTCTCGCGATGCCCTCCGGATTGGATCTTCTGCCAAACGACGCCCGGGACCAGCACCTATCTTCGGAGAGCTCTGTATCTTTGTCTTTAGCATCTCCTGTAGCCTACATCTAAGCAAAAAGCTTTTCATCTATGTCTCGCAAGGACAAACAGTGCCTGTTCAGAAAACATCTCCGATCGTATTCTAGAGGTTGCACGCAGGTCTGCAGAGTGTTTTGCAAGAAGCAAAAGAAAGTTGTCCAAAACTCCTTCCATTCGAATGTTAATGTG
>JAWWMQ010013502.1:0-15899 GCA_035047885.1 Chlorospingus flavigularis
AGCCCCATGGCACAGCCCCCATGGCACAGCCCCCATGGACAGCCCCCCCTGGCACAGCCCCCATGGCACAGCCCCATGGCACAGCCCCCCCTGGCACAGCCCCATGGCACAGCCCCATGGCACAGCCCCCATGGCACAGCCCCTGTGCAGGTCCTGCAGGGCCCCGCTGGCTCTGGGCGTGTGGCAGTGTTGGGTCCCTGGCACTGCCCATGGAGCCCCTGGTGGCCTCTACTTGAGCATCCTCAGCTTGAGCCTGGCTCAGATTTGAGACTGGCACAGGGGAGTGTGCCAGCCTGCCCAGGGTGCTGTGGGATGAGGGTGTGCACAAGCGTGGCACATCCCCAGGGTTTGCTGCATCCCCCATTCCCTGGGGGTGCTACCCTGGGCTCTGTGCTTGCTCCAGTCCATGCTGGGGTCCCTGCAGGTGGTTATTTGTGTGCTGGGAGCTGTAAAACAGACAAGGGTGCTCCTGCAGGTGTGGGGAGCCACCCCAAAATGTGAGTTTTGTCAGAGGTTTGCCAGATCAGGCAATATTTGTACATCATGTACCAAGGGGGGTGAGGGGAAGAGGTGCCTGGGCAGGGGCTGCCAGTGCTGCTGGAGGCTGTGTGTGTTCTTGGTAAGGGATGTGGGGAAATGGCCCCAGGAGATATTTATTTCTTGCAATTTCCACATTTCTGTGCATCCAGCATTGTGCATATTTGGAATTTCACATTTACAGATTCCATTTGGGCATACCGTGTTTTCTGGGGAAGAAGTTTCTAATTTTTAAAGGTCTTTTATGGATTAATTGCTAGTCATCTGCCTCCTTTTTGCTTTTGTTTGGTTCCTTGAATGTCTCTTGATTATTTTGTACTATGTGATGCCAATTTAGTGGTTAACTAGTATGCAAACTACATCTGGACGTGTTGACTTTGCATTAACAATCATTGATTTGTCTGGAGCAAGGGAATAGAAATGAATGCTGCTGTTTACCATGGATAGTATATGAAAAATAACCATTTGCAATGTGCCTTTCATCAGGGGCACAGGGCTCTGGTGCAGCTTGTCACAGTGGCTCTGCCTCGTCACGTGGGAGCTGAATTTTGAAACCATGGCACCAGGAAAAGGGACTGGGGAAGGCAGGGGCTCCTGCTGTGTGGGGAAGGTGCCCTGTGTAGGAGCAGCTCCTGGTGGCTTTGGTTAGCTCTGGTGACAGTGGGCTAAAGTTGGAACAGAGAGGGAGTGGAAAAACATGAGTCTGTGTAGTACACAATATGTGACATATAATACACACCACATGTATAGAGCTTTTAGCATGAGAACAGAACGAAGAGGATGCAGAATTTAATAATCAAAAATAATAAGCAGAAGGTTGAGTTGATGGAGCTGATGCTGAAACAGTTCAGCAACAGCTGTTTCTCCCCAAACCCGTGGCTGCAGCTGTGTGGAGGGCTCTGGATGGAGCACGGTTTGGTGCCTGCTGTCCCTGCTGGCCATGGGAAGCTGGGATGTGGCTGTGGCTGTTCAGGTGACCCTGGGATGTGGCAGGCATTGCTGCACACTTGTGTCTCCTCTGGAAGAGGGGAAAGGCTGAGCAGATGCTCTCTCTGCAGAGAAGTCTCTTCCCAAGATGTGCCAAAGACATCAAAGGTGCCTTGCACTCTCTCCTTGGTGTTCCAAGGTACAGTCACAGTGGTCCCTTGGTTGAGCTTTGATGGTCAGACCTTGAGTCCATTGGATCCTCTCATCCCTGGACCTTTTTTGTCCTCTGCTGCTGGTGGGACAGGATGCTCAGTGTCAGTGTTGGTCATCCCTTGGGCTGGGCTCAGCAGTGAGTCTCTTTCCACACTGAAATTGCTTTGCTCATGCTGGAACATGCGTGTCAGAGCCCAGATGATGGACACAGGTCATCTCCTGAAATGTGGGGTTTGTACTCCAGCCCTGCTGAGAGTGTAAATGCACAGGGAGGTGCTGGCCAAGCTGCTTGGGTTTCACTTGTTGGATTGTCCCAAAGCGAGCAGTGGCAGAAAAAAGAGATTAAATCAAGAAAATTCTCCCCTGTGCTCATTGAAAGTGCAGAGAAACTTTGTCTTCTCAGTGGTGCATTTGGGCAAGGAGGCAGCACGGAGGGCACGAGCAGCATGGCAGTGACACAGGTAGATTAGAATCCATCCCCTTAATTAAACCCCCTCTGTACCCATGGAGAAGAGTTCTTGTGCTGTGTGTTTTCCACATTTTTGGCACTTGAGTGGCAGTTAGCTCTGGTTCACTGACCGGGCTGCGAGGGCTTGTGCCAGCACGCTGGGAGCTCTTGCTCCAGCTGGGATCCTGCCTGGGGCAGCCTGGGGGTCACAGGATGTGTTCTGCCTGCCCTTGATGGCTCAGACCAGCTGGACCCCCTGCCTGTGCCTCCCTGGCTGTGCCCAGGTGACTCTTGGCCCAGGGCAGAGTCCCACCCTGGCAGGTGATGGCACTTGTGGAGCTGTGCTGCCTCTGGAGAAGCTGCAGGCCATGTGGCTCTTCTAGGGTGAAACTGCAGAGCCCTGGGTCAGCCTGGCATGGGGCTGTCCCCATGGGAAGGGCCAAGGGTGGCCAAGCCTTGTGCTTTTGGGTGGTGGGAGCAGTGTCACCACACCAGTTCCTCTGCTAGAGCAGCTTTCCTAGGGAGTCCATCCCTTTATTTCCCTCACCTGTATTTCCAAGGCACTCCAGTGTGTGCTTAGAAAGGTTTCTCTGCTGTACTGTACCTGCAAAGATTTAATTATATAGGCAAGGCTTTCCTTGCTTGTGATTCCCAGCACTCCTGCTTGTTTCATGTCTATATTTGGCTGGTGAAATGTGGAAAATAAGGCTGGAAGTGGAGAAGTAGAGACTGGAGGATTTGCCTGCTCTGATAAGGGGCTGACAAAGGGAAACATGAATGTCAGAGTGTGGAGCAGAGAGGAGCTGCTGGAGCCTGGAGAAGCTGCCATAGGTATTTGAGGGATCAAAATGCTGTGTTGGTGCATGTGGATGTGCCTGGGACACTCCTGGGTGCAGTGAGGTTCTTGGGTGGGTCTGGGATGCTGTGAGGGATGTTGGGTCCATCCTGTGCCTGGGCCAGGAACACAGGAGCTCCGTGGTGTTTTCTGCCCTGGTTTAGAAATCAGGGTTGTTATCACACAAGGTCTGATATCTCAGCAACCAGCAGAAGTGAGAGCAGCCAGGTATGTCAGACCTTCCCACTGGCAGTGAGCTGAGCCAGGCTGGGTGGCCAAATGTGCTCACACGCCAGTGCTGGTGTCCCAATGGCACCACTGTGTCTCCAGGCTCTTCAGGATTTAATATTTGTTGTGATTTCATTTTACTAGATACACACAGGCAGCAGTAATCTTATGGAAGTTCATTTTTTGCTCTGTGTGGGTGTAGGTATCCTTTCCTGCCTGAAAATAGCAGCAGAAGTCAGTTTGCAGGAGTTGGGTGTGCTTGCGTTGAAGGGCCGTCATTTACTGCTTCCAGTATGTTGAGAACAATTTTAGTGCAAGTATTTAATTGCTTTAGACCTATTTTTAGAAAGATTAAACCTCAGTTTTCAGAACTGCATCCAAAACCAGCAGCTCTGCTGGTGTGGGAGAGCCAGGAGGGGAACCTGGAGGAGAACCTGGAGCGACGTGGGCTGGGAGCGGGGCAGGGCAGGGCTGCTGCACCCTGGAAATCGAGTTGTCTGTGTTTTGGTGAGATTTTTTTTTACTATATTCTATTTACTTGGTTACACGAGGAGAGGATGAATGAATGAAACCCGTTTCCAGCAGATTTGTACAATTTCTTGAGTTAAGTCTGCAGGCTGGTGGATGGAGCTTGGAGCATCCAGAGAACAGTGTGCAGGCAGCCCCAGTAGGGCTCTGGCTCCAAACCCAAGAATAGCTCCTGCTTTTCTGGGTGTAAATCTGTCACTTGAGGTCTGATGTGCCTTACTCTGTGGGCTGCAAATCCTGAGCTTTCACTGACATTTGTGAGATATTTGTGATTTTGAGGGTGGGAAGAGAGTTGTAAAAAGGCAGGATAATTATTGGCTGGGAATAAAACACCTTTTTGAATTTGTGCATGCATTTTGGAAACCTGCGTAGGGAGGGAGGGCTGGATTTGGATCAGGCTGGTGGCAGGGGGTTCTGAAAATCCCCTTGGGAGCCACTGGGTTCTTTTTGCAGTCTTTACAGACTGCACTTCTTTGCAGTCAGGGGATGCTGTTGAAGATGCTGAGGGGCAATGGCAGTGGCACCAGGGGACAGGCTGGGACCTGGCCTTTGGTGGCCCTGGGGTTGGACTGGCAGGGCTGGAGTTGGACTTCACCAGGGAAGGAATTAATGAATGACCACCAGGAAGGTTGCCCTGGGGTGTGTTTTGACTTGGCTTCAGGGCATCTCTCTGTTTGTGGTTAGTACTACTGGGTTACTGCACATTAACTCCAAGGGAGGCATACTTTTACTTTCTTACATGCCTTTATTTTAGAGGCCTTTAAATTTGGCTGGTTGGTGATAACAGCAGTTGGAATTGGCATTTCTGCTCCATGGGGTTTGTTTGGACGTGCCAGAGACTCAGCCTGGCCAGGGAACCGCTGTGCCTGGAGCTGGGGAGGGCACTGGGTGAGAAATAAAAAACGTAAATGTAAAAGAGAAATAAAAAATGTAAATGTACCCAGAGAGCCACAGTGCACCCGAGGGGCCTGGGAGCCCGGCTGTGTGCTGCTCCTGGGGCTCTGGCAGATGCCAGGGGATGTGGGAGAGTCCCCTGGAACATTTATTGGAGAACAGCACCCCAGAGGGTGCTGGCACTGCCCAGGCTGCCCAGGGAATGGGCACGGCCCCGAGGCTGCCAGAGCTCCAGGAGCCTTTGGGCAGCGCTGCCAGGGGTGCCCAGGGTGGGGGGGCTGGGCTGGGGGACCCCTGTGGATTTCTTCCATCTGTGGATATTCTGTGATCCACATGGAGGGAATATCAGTGCCCTTCATAAATGAGAAAAAACCTCAAAATTCAATGAGGTCCCTTTTCCTGAAATCTTGCATGTATTTAAATTTTTGGTGGGTTTTCTTGTTTTTTGTTTTTGTTTGTCTTGTTGTTGTTGTTGTTGGGTTTTTTTCTTTTTTTTCCCTATGTAATCTGATTTGGTTTAGTTGCCAGCAAGTAGATTTGCTGAGAGTGCTGCTGCGTTTGCTTTTGGTTCCTGATAAGGTGGAGGAGATAAGTCCCACGTTGTGGCTGTTTGTTTGTGTGAGTGGGAAATGTTTGTGCTTCCCTCCTTTGACAGGGAGCTCCTGGCCGTCCTCCTGCAGCATAAACACTGCTTGTGATTGGAGTTCATTATGTGAGATTTAAAATGTATAAAATGAAATGTTCCTGTCTGCTTTAAGCAGACATATGTCTACGGTTTGCAAATTAACCTAATTAAATATATACGTAGAAATTTATGATATTCAGCTCCTAGCACAAGGTATGCAATTAGCATCCTTGCCAGCAAGGAATTTTCCATTTCTGTCTTGACTTTTCCTCATAGGAGATGTGGTTTGGGGTTTTTTAAATTTTTTTTTATTTTTAATCTTCAATCTCTAATTTTTGTTCTGCTTTGGAATTCACTTAGGGACGAGTCCTGTGGGGATTTAGACTTGTGGTTAAATTTCCCTACAAGCAGCTCTGACTGAAGTCAGTGAAACATTCCCTAATTCCTGGGCTCCAGCCTGTCCCTTTGCCTCTGCAGGACAGGAGGAGTTTGTTTTGTTAGGAGAATATCATGAGCAAAATAGCATTCTGGAGGAAAAAATTGCATTTGAATATTTACATTTTTCAAGGCTCTTCCTTCCTCCCACCCAAAAATAGAAAAAAAAATCTGTCTCTCCTTGATTTATGGAATTTTCAAGTGTTTGGCCAATGTTGTTTCCAAAACACCCCATCCCTCTACCTGAGCTGTCTCTATGGCAGGAGGGCCTCACGCAAGAAATACAAATCCATTATTACAACCTCTCATTAAGCAATATTCTGGCACCAGCAATACTACTTTTAGTTCCTTTTCTGCCAAAGTGTTGGGTTGGTTTTTTTTTTAATATTTAAAGTTTGATCACGTTAGAATAGTTTCCTATATAAATAATAATTTGGTCTATTTTGCATATCAATAGTTGACTCCATTTTCTTCACAAAAAGCCTTTTTTTCCCCATAAACATCCCCACTGTTCCAGCCCAGAAGGTACTCTTTATTAGCCAAACCAACCAAGTCATGACGTTCCCAGCTCAGCTATTTTAATGATCCCACAAACCCAAAAAAGCAGTAGGAAATTTTTCAGAAGCAAACTGCAGAAACTTTTTTTTCTTTCTTTTTGGGACATCAGAAGTTTTCAACTTTTTGTCCAATTATTTTTGTTACATTTTTCCAAGCTTCAGGCTGTAAACTCAAAGAATTTGGAACTGTTCTTTCTTCCTGGAGATTATTTAGGGGTGTCAGAGGTGGCCCAGTGCTGGGTGGAAGAGCTGAGGGCTCAGCAAACATGCTGCCTTCATTCCTAATTTCTGTGCAAGATCTGTTGATAATTCTGTGCAAGATCTGTTGATAATTCTTCATGGGCAAGGTGAGATGTTGGATCATAACCATTTTCCCCCTTGGACACCTCCACAAGTCTCTCCTCCTGTATTTTCCTTTGACTTTGCTGCTTTGCTGTGTTTCCCATCTCTGTTTCAGGGCACAGGGAGTTTTGCTCTCAGCTCTGTCCCTTTGCAGGAGCTCTCTGCTTTCCCAGGTTGAGCTCCTTGGTGTCTCCTGCCCTCCCTGGGTGTTTCTGTGCCCTCTCCATCACAGGGGTGCCTTTTCAAAGGCCATCAGCAGCTCTGATTCCCAGTTCTCCATCACCAGGTGTTGTGGGGTGACCAACCCCGTAAATCAGAAGAAGAAAAGGCTGCTGCAGGCTGGTTTTGGGCTTTCCTTGTGAACCTACAGCCTTGCCAGCTGTCCCATACTCAGGTCCTTTGTAGCTCCAGCTATGGGGCACATGATTTACTGTCAGCGCTGTATTTTCCACTGCTTCAGGTGTTTCTTGCTCACCTCAGTGCTGTGCCCACTTTGGAGGCTCCTCAGATCTTGTCCCAGGATGTGCTGCAGACCCTTGGGATGTGGATTTTCCATAGCCTGGCATTACCCACCACCAAGGCAATCATTTGGATAATTGCAGCATCTGCAATTTATTTAGGCAAATAGGGGACTGAAAAATATTTGCTTTCGCTTGCTTGTGGGATTTATTTTTAGGGTTTAGCTTTGTGCTTTGGGAAGCAAAGCTGAGCCATCCTGGTGTCGCTTTTCCCTGAGGTGCTCTTTGGGGCTGTTCTGGCCACCTTGTCCATTGCACAGGAGAGTTTGCCTGGCTGGATCACCCTTCTTGCCCTTGTCTGCTCCTTGGTTTTGTTTTGCAGTCTCTGTGCAGGTGGATCACCAGGGGCTGTGGGTGAGGCTTTATGCATTTCTGTCCCCAGGCCCATAATGAGTAGCTGGTTCCATCAGAGGCTCCCAGCTGCTGCAGAGGTGCCCCTGAGCCTCCTGCCTTGCCCTGGTGAGTGCTGGTGGCTCATTTGGGCACCTTGGTGGGTGCTGGTGGCTCATTTGGGCACCTCGGTGTGCTCCAGGAGCTGCTTTCCCTGCTCTGTTCCCTCCCCAGCCCCGCCCGGCGCTCAGAGCAGATGGCTGTGGGACCCCACTGTGATAATGAACTGCTCCTGCCCTTTATTTTCCCTCTCTTAATCAGTGGTTAATCAATGAGGTGACTTCTTACTTCATCCTGTGCATGTGAAAGTGCTGTGAGTGCACTTGCCACGAGAGCCTTTGCAGAGCAAACTCTTTTAGAAGTCTGGGTGCACCATGCTCTGTTCTACCTGCAGCTGCCTCTGATGGCTGCAGGAACCAGAGTGACTCCTGGTGTTCCTTTCTAATCCATGGGAACACTGACTTTTAATTCTTCTGTTTTTTGGGTTTTTTAAATTACTGTTTACAGTCATTTTTCTGCCACGAAAATGAAGTTCTGCAGTTCCTTGGAGCCTTTTGAAACAGTGGGGTCACATTCAGTGCTGGCTGGGTCATAGGTGGACAGCAGTGATTTTGGGGGTGCTGGGTGATTTTAATGGCTTAATGCCTTTCAGACTTTTGGCTGGATGCTGTTGGGAACTGGAGATTTTTAGGTTTTTGCTGTTAATTTTGCTAGGCAGGTCTGCAGCTTTTCCTGCAGTTTGAGGCAGATGCTCCCCTCATTCCTCATGAAGGAAGAGTCCAGGAAGGGAAGTACTGAGCCCTGTCACAAATGAGCTCTGGTGCAAAGAAGTTGAATTTTTATCCTGTGGTTTTATCTTTCTTCAGTACTTGATTTATATCAGAATCTGGCAGATTTCTGCTGCTTGTGTGTTTGATTATTAATTTTTTTTTCTTCAGTGACCTGTTTCTCAAAATCTTTTTCTGGATTGACTTTTTTATGGCTTAAAGTGTAGCTTCCTTGAGTTTATATTCTCCTAATTTGGATTTCTTTCTGAGGGCGACTTTTTATTTCTAATGGCCTTTTCCCCTCTGCTGTTAAACTATGATTTTTGTTTAACAAACCCCCTTTGGTAGGTGATAATCATCTCCAAGTTTTCCACCTCACCTGCAAGGCCTTTTAGCTGCTCCATTAACACTCTTAACAAATTTTCCTGTTTATAGAATCACAGAATGGCTCCTCCTGTGAGGAAAAGCTGAGAGAATTGGGATTGTTCAGCCTGGAAAAGAGGAGGCTTTGGGGTGACCTCACTGTAGGAACCTGCAAGAAACATGGAGAGAGATTCTTCACAAGGGATGGAGGGACAGGACACAGGGAATGGCTCCCACTGCCAGAGGGCAGGGCTGGATGGGAGATTGGGAATTGGGAATTGTTCGTTGGGAGGGTGGGCAGGGCTGGGCTGGAATTCCCAGAGCAGCTGTGGCTGCCCCTGGATCCCTGGCAGTGCCCAAGGCCAGGCTGGATCCCTGCTCTATGGAAGGTGTCCCTGCCCATGGATGGGATGAACTTTAAGGTCCTTCCCAATCCAAACCAGTCCAGGATGGAAAAATCTCCAACTGCACCAAATGCCGAAGTGGAGTCTGAGAAAAAAACTTCCCAAGCCACCAAGAATTACATAAAAACTCAGAAACATTGGGTAGAAAACTCTGCCTAAACTAGGAATAAATGAATGGTTTTGAACAGGCTCTTCCCAATCAGCTCCTGCTTCCACAGGGCATCGTCCATGACCAAAGCATGAATTCCCAGCTGGAGATTTCCCAGTGCTCCTCCCATTTTTGGGGCAGAGCTTGAGCTTTTCCCAGTGCTCCTTCCCTTTCTGGGGCAGAGGCTGAGCTCTTGCTGCTCTGTTTTGGGAGCAGAATGAAACCAGCTCATGCCGTGGGTTCAGCATCAAGGAGCAGCAGGAACATCCCGAATTCCAAGGCTGACCCCTTCCCTGACCTCATCTGCCCAAACCCACCTCACATCCCAGCACAGAGAACCCTCTGTGCCCTCCCTACAATCCATTTGTTTGTGTTTTTCCAGGAAAAAGGACAGGAAAGGGGAATGTTCAACTCATGAGGATTTTCCCTGGCCTCTCCAAGTCCTTCACTCCAGCTCTCCACCACAAACTCTGATTTTCCCTTCAGATCTCCAGGACAAACTCTGCTCTCAGCCACACGTCAGCAGCTGGACTAAACTGAGAATTTGGGAAGCAAATCCCAGTTCCAGTGTGAGGCTTCAGCTTTAAATACATACCTGCCTTGTCATCCCCCCAGCCCTGCTGACATCCAGACTGCTCTGTCTCCTGCTGATCCACATTTGCTGCCAGCCCACACAGCCGTGGATCCTCCAGCTCCTGCTTTTCCTCTGCTCCGTCATCCTCAGCTTTTCCTGGATCCTCTCACTTCCCCCTTCCTCTTGCTCCAGCGGATCTGCTATGTAGTAACTCCCATTTTCCCCTCATTTCCAAAATTAAACACGGACTATTCCCGGTTTTGTTTGAGGTTGGATGGGGCTTGGAGCAGTCTGGGATAGAGGGAATGTGTCACTGCCCACGGGACCATCCTCAAGGTCCTTCCCAACCCACAGCATTCCAGGGTTCTGGGATTCCAACCAGGGATTAACTCCATAAATCCAAGTACAAGTAGAAACAATCTGAATACAAGTTACAAAACCCAGAGATTCCTGATGCCACTAAAAAATGGGGGAAAATATCCTGGAATGAAAAAAGAAGTCAAAAAAATTTTTGTTTTGTCTCCATAGCCTGATTGTTTCCTGCTGAAAAGGAGGAGTTTGCACATTCCTGTTTCTAGAATTCCCAAATCCCCAGCAAGGTCTCACCCTCAATTTGCATGGAAAAAAGCTTAAAAAGAGTAGAAAATAATTATATCTAGTCTGAAAAAGCAGCAATTGTTCTGTAGCTGCCAAAACAATCCCATTCCTTCTTAAATGCCATTTTTCCTGCCTTAATGGACTTATTTTCCTCCAGACTGACAAGTTTTGCCTTCAATTAGCAGGAATTTTAATTGATGGAATGTTTAATGTGGTATTGAGGTACTTATTTATATCACACTAAATATTTATCAGCTCTCATGCTGATGAAGGGAACCAGAGCAGGAAGACAGAGCACAGAAAGCAAAGGGGTTTGGGATAGAGCAGGAAAAATATTGGATTTGCTGGGAATAATTGAGATCTAAACATAATGAATGATGCAGAGCAGGATCTGGAAGTGAGGTCAGCTCTGAACCTTTGATTCAAAAAAGGGAATTATGAAAAACTCCCTGGAGTCTGGTGCAGAAAAATGGACAGAAAGCCATAAAAGCAAAAACCAGCTTTTAAGAGTATTTAGCTAGAAATAGAAAAAATCCATTCCATGGCAGAGGTGGGGCTGGATGGGCTTGAAGGTCCTTTCCAGCCAAATCATTCCACGATTCCAGGATTCCATGTTGGAAGGGACATTAAAGCCCATCCCATTCCAGACAGAGAGTCCTCCATGGGGATTTGGATGTTCAGGGGTTTTCATCTGGGCCATTTATTCCACCAGACTTCTAAACCCATTGCAAGGCTCCTGTGAAGTCTCCACTGCTCCCAAACCATCCAGGGAAAAGCCTGGAATGATTTCCAGGCTGGCAGTTGGGAATTTGGGGATTTTTCAGCCAAAAAGGTCGTGGACTCCCCTGGATCCCTGGAAGTATCCCAGGCCAGTGGAAGGAGTCCAGAGAGGAACAAAACAAGCTTGAAGGTCCCTCCAACCCAAACCAGTCTGGGATTTTGGGATTTGAGGTTTGAGCATCCAAACCACTCCTGAAACAACAAAGGATCCATTTTCCCATCAAAGGATCCATTCTCCCATCAAAGGATCCATTTTCCCATCAAAGGATCCATTCTCCATCATTTCTCCAGAGGGATTTCTGAAGTGCCCAAAACACTCCCAACAACTGAAGCCTTAGAGGTTCTCAGATGAGGAATAAAGGATTTGAAATCAGAAGAATTCAAGACCAACTTCAGCTCCTCCTGGACCAAATCCAACCTGAGGAACTCCCTGTGCCACCTGGAGCTGTCCCAGGTTGGTGATTCCTTTAACAAGCTATTAAAATCCTAGAAAACACTAAAATCCTACCCAAAAAATCCAAAATTCCAGAAGGAAAAGGCCAATTTTTGACCTGTTTTTCATGGACAATTAATGATATGGCTCAGCTACTTCTCAATGTGAAAAATGCTGTGCAAATGATGCAAATCCTTTAATTTTTTTTTAGGAAAATGTTATTCCAGACTTTTCTTTGCAATATAGGAATGCTATTAAAACAGATTCTTGATTACACTATGAATTTTAATGAAAACGACACAATTATTTTCAACTGGACCAGAAACTTGTTTAAAGGAAAGCCACGAGAATTCTTTTCTTAAGGAATAAAAAGCTTGAAATGTCCGTGTTTCCATGGAGACAACCTCTATCCTTTCGTGCTTCCCAATCTATCCTGGGCGATCAATACTTTATGGTAATTGTTTCCATGGAAATTGCAACCAGAATAATCCTCTTTTTCCATTGAAAAGCAACAAGAAAACAACTTGGGGAAGGCAGAGTGGGTCTGCAGCAGCGACAGCACAACGAGCTCCAGGGTCTTGAGGAGAAGAACCCAAAATTTGGGGTTGATTAACCCAGTTCAATAGTTTTTGGGAAGTTTCATAGGGAATGTGAGGATGAGGATGGGAAGCTGGGTTTGTTCAGCATTGGGATCAGTCCCGGGCTTCCAGGTTCAGAAGAATCACCCAGGGTGGAGAGGAACAGGAACGAAGAGGTGCCAGAACAGAACATCAGGGACAAAGGAATGGCACAACCAGAAAATCATGGAATGTGCTGAGCTGGAAGGACCCACAGGGATCATGGATCCAACTCCTGGCCCTGCATAGACCCCCAACAATCCCACCCTGTGCCTGTTTCCCAAACACTCTCGGAGCTCTGGCAGCCTTGGGAATGGAACCATTCCCTGGGGATCTGTTCAGTGCCCCTCCTCCCCCTTTTCCCAAAATCCAACCTAAACTGTCCCTGGCACAGGAAATTCCCTGGATCCTGTCCCTGGTCAGGGAGAGGAAAGATTGGCACCTGTCCCTCCATTCCTCCTCCAACAGCCAGAGCTGGGGAAAGCAGGGCTTGTTCCCAGCCTGGAGCTGCATCCAACCTGCTCATCCCAAGGATGTGCAGGAATCTGGATATCCCCCATGGAGCACCACAGGGAACAGCCCCCAGCCCATTATCTCAGCCATTAACTTCCAGAAATGACAATTAGAGGCTCATTAGTATTCAAGTAAAATCTTAAAATCAAATGAGAATGCAAAGTTCACCCTTCACATGAAATTCCAGCCCCAGCTGGTTGTGGAAAACTTCCAACACAACCACTAAAAGTTCCATGTTCAGGAAAATCCTTCCCTGTTTATGGGAATGTGAGGGTGGAATATGGGAATATGGGAATATGGGTTTAAATTTATGCCAAGAGAACTCCCCAACAAAGCTTTTCCACACTTTGGGAAAAAGTAATTCCTGCTAAAACAAATGCCATCAAAATTAGCAATTAACAGCTGGATCAAAAGAGAATTACTTGGAATTCTTCAGGAAGATCCTGCATTAGGAGCATGTGAGCAGTTTTGGATGGTTTTCCATGAGAAGCAGGTGAGGAGCAGGATGAAAATTCATTATGTTGATGACGGATGTGATTACAGGAGATTAAAAAGCATTCCAGGAGGGCTGATCCCAAGGCAGCTCCCAGCAAACCCTGCCAGGAAAAGGCAGCAGCTCAGGAACTCCAGGATCCATCCCCAGCTGCTGTGAATGCACACATTTGTTTTCCAGGTAAAAAATTCAGAAAAATTGGAATTTGGCACTCCCTGCTTCAGCTGTGCAGCATGGAATCTGGGAATGGGTTGGGTGGAAGGACCTTAAATCCCATCCCATTCCCATGGGCAGGGACACCTCCCACTGTCCCAGGTGCTCCAAACCCCAGTGTCCAACCTGGCCTTGGGCACTGCCAGGGATCCAGGGGCAGCCACAGCAAATCTGGGAATTCTATTCCAGGGCCTCCCCACCCTCATGATTATGAATTCCTTCCCAATCACTCATCCAACCTTTGTCACTGGGAAGGCATTCCCCTTGTCCTATCATTCCTTGTCCCTCTCCAGCTCTCCTGGAGCCCCTTTAGCCCTGCAAAGGGCTCTGAGCTCTCCCTGGATCCTTCTCCCCTCCAGCCCAGATCTTTAATCCCAGTGGGATCTCTGGTGGCAGGGATGGTGACAGCAGCTCTCAGCAATATTCCCATTCCCTCAGGACCACCAGGTGTGACAATTCCCAGCCTGGCTCTCTCTGGTGGGATCCCATTGGAATAGATCCAGTCCTACACCTGCATGAGCCACGGGAGCCCTGGTGCCACCTCCAGGTGTCGGAGGAACCCCCAAGGACACCTCTGACCCCACAGGGCTCCAGCTGCCCTGCCTCTTCCATGGATGTTTGAAACCACCAACTAATCCACAAAAATGCAAAAAAAAGGGGGAACTTGCAGGGGAGAACTGCAGCAGGGACACAAAAGGCTAATTCCCCTTTCCCAGCAGCTCACCTGCCTCCCAAGGAAGCTCCCTCGGAAGCCCTGAGGCCACGGAGCTGCCAAGTGCAATCCATCAGAGCCTGACCCCCCTGAACCCTGCCTGGATGTGCAGAACACCACATTCCAGAGAAAACACGGCCCAGGGAGAGCTGGGAGCCCTTTCTGGGCTGGAATTCATGCAGATTTGATGAGCCCTTCTCTGGAGATGGCCTAAAAATGGCACAGGATTTGTTTTCCCAATTGTTCCCGTGATTGAGGGATGTTTTTCCCCAACAGCTGCATCCTGGCTGTGCATGTGTTTGTCATTCCAGGATTTTAGATCCATATTTATATATTTATATGGATTTTTTTATATCTCTATATAAGAAAATAGCACCTAATTATTATCCTATATTTCCCCAGAGTTCTTTGGGAAGAAACTCAAGGAAACCATCAAATCCCATGGCTGGCAATTAGGAACTTTCCCATAAATGTAAGAAATTTGGGGGAAATGCTGAATATATCAAGTCAATAAAAAAACGGATTTCACAATTAGTGTGGAAAGATAAAATCTGTATTTTGTGCAGTGGTTTGCAATGGAAAGGAGCTTAAATCCCATCCCATTCCACCTCCTGCCATGGACAGGGATACCTCCCACTATCCCAGGTTGCTCCAAGTCCCATCCAACATTGAATGCTTCCCAAATATATTTATTACTTGATTAATTTATAGCAAAGCTCTTTCCCAAAGTTGTTTAAATCCTCTAAGAGAATAAAGCATCACATTTTAGTTCTTTTAGTGCCTATGGATCAGAATCCTTAAAAATAAACAGATGAAGAACACCACTGGAATTCTGTGGCAACACCGCTGTGGTATTCCTTAAGTTTGGAATGGATACTCCATGAATTCTGAAAATCTAAATTAAAATAAACTCTGCTTTATTTGCATTTAATTGAAATTTTGGTTTAAAGGCTTTAAAGAAATTAAAGAAAGTTTAAAGCTCAGAAATTTCCAAAGCCAGAAAAGGGAAGGAAAAACCAGGAAACTGAGGTGGGAAGCAGAGGAATCAGGAATGCAGCTTTGCTCGGTGTGACCTCTCATCCAAAGGGAATTTTTTCAGGAAAGGTGGAAGCCAGGGAAAAACTACAAGTGGCAAATCAATATTCCCAATGGATCTGTTCTGTTTCCAAACTCCCTCCCTACAACTCCACCTCTCTCCACTTGGATATGGAATAAAAAGAGCTCAGTGTGAGTTTTGTACCCATGCTGGAAGTCCCCAGTTGTTCCATTTTCCCCAGATTTCTACAATTTTGTTCAACTTAAAAATCCAGCTGAGAAATTCCTGGGCTTTTTTCTTAAACTGTTGATTCAGGAGGGAAGAACTGCGAAACTCCACTTCCCTGACAGAGAACCTACCATGGGAAGCTATTTCAGTACTCCCTGTTTTCCATTCACATCATCTTCCTCAGGTCCAATTAAGGAGCTGCTCCCTGTGCCTTTTTCCTGGGAATTATAATGCTTTCAGCCCCACTTGGAGAGCCCTGAACTATTAAAAAGGAATCCATCGAATTCCCAAGTCCATATGTTTGTCTTCCCCAGTTTCTCCTCGTTAGAGCGCGTTTCTCGCCCTCCTCCTCAGGTAGCAGATGGAGTAGTACAAATCCCACTTCCACACATCCCAGGGAAGGGATTTGAGTCAACCCAGCTCCCTTTTAAAGCTGCAGACACCAGGAATATGGGATCAGGAGGATGTGGAGCTGCTGGAGAGAGCCCAGGGGAATCCATGGAGCTGCTGCAGGGCTGGAGCCCCTCTGGAGCCAGGCTGGGAC
>JAWWMQ010013503.1:0-15883 GCA_035047885.1 Chlorospingus flavigularis
AGGCTCAGGGGGGACCTTGTGGCTCTGCACAACTCCCTGACAGGAGGGGACAGCCAGGGGGGTCAGGCTCTGCTCCCGGGGAACAGGGACAGGAGGAGAGGAAACAGCCTTAAGATCCCCAGGAGTGATTAAGGTTAGATATCAGGAATAATTTCTTCCCCAAAAGGGCTGCTGAGCCCTACCACAGGGCAGTGGTGGAGTCCTCATCCCTGAATGGATTTAAAAGCCACATGGATGTGGCACTTGGGGACATGGGTTAGTGGTGGCCTTAGCAGTGCTGGGAAATTGTTGATCTTCCATGATTGTGTTATTTTGCCATGGTTTTTGGCCCAAGGTGCTGCAAGATCCTTAAAGGAGTCATGGAGGGTTTACACCCATCTTACAATACCTCAGTTGAACATTTATTCATCTTCTTACTGAGTAGGAGTTCAGGGACATCAAAGAGTGGCACCAACACTTTCTGGAGATAAGAAAATGGTGTTTCCTGAGTGTCATGTGAAACAGCCCTGAGTGTAGGCAATCCACAGATTTCCCACAGCTGGGGAAGGAAGTTCTGGTTCCTATAAATAAAAACATTCAGGATCAGGTTGGGTGGATCTCTGAGCAGCCTCATCTGGTTGAAGATGCCACCACTCACTGCAGGAGGTTGGAAGGCCTTTAAAAGCCTTTTCCAACCCAAAATACTCCCTGTCACATGTCCTCTCCCCATCCTCCTGATCTGGCAGGTGCTGACCAGACCTGCTCCATCCTTTTCTCCATCCCATCCTCATCCTCATCCTCACTGAGTGTGGATGAGGAAGAAGCTTGTGAGAGACTCGGTGCTGTTTCAGGGCTGCTGGTGCATCATCCTCATGGCTGAGCTGTCCTTGGGGACTGTCCCCTTGGACACAGGAGCATGTCCCAACAGTGGTGACCTCAACAAGTTCACAACTGGAAGTTTCAGCCTTCCTGGATTCCCAGATCGATGCAGCCCCGGGCTCTTTGCTGCTGTGTCAGGAGAGCTGCCGTGGGCTGGAGCAAACTTTGCCTACTGGGAATTTTTTCCTTAGAAAACCTTTCTGGAGTCATTGATTTGCAGTGTGTCTGAGCCAAATTTAAGCATGGAGCCACAGAGATCTGAATTTAGCTGTGCTGGCTGTTTTCCCTGGGAGGAGGGATCACAGGGATGGATTTGATTGCCTGGGAAAATTAGTGTTGATTTCAGTGAAGAATATTTTATTACAGTGTTTGCATTGGCATTGTCTTCATAGGATAATGGCTGAGAGTTTCCTGTGTTTCCTGTGCTTGTGTGTATTTAATAATTTAAGCTATTCCTTCTAAATACTGGCTTGGACTAGAAAAGAAAAAAAGAAGGCTGCCTATTCTGAATACCCCATCATAAAATAAAATCACTAATCCCAAAGGTGGAGTTGCAATTAAAAAGGAAGAAAACCGGTGTTGAGAAGTATTGAAAGTGAATAATATGATCTAAAATAGACACTGCCTGTGGTGTTTGCTTCAGATACTCAAGATGCTGAGGTTGTAGTGCCTTGAAAAACTGGGATGCTGTTCCAGGATCCCAGAATGGTTTGAGTGAGTGAGGAGAGACCTTAAAACTTCTCTCATTCCAACCCCTGCCATGGGCAGGGACACCTTCAGTATCCCAGGTTGTCCCAAGCTCCTTGGGGAGCCTGCTCAGTGCCCAGACACCCTCTGGGGAAGAACCTTTTCCCAATATCCAGCCTAACCTTCCCCTGACACAGCTTCAGCCATTCCTGGGTCCTGTTCCTGCTCACAGAGAGCAGAAATCAGAAGCGGAGGATCCAGTGTGGAGAATCCTTTCCCTCTTCTACAAATATCAAATCACAAGTTGACCAAGATATTAGCCTTTAAACCTTGTTTTCCCCTGCATGGGCTGTTAAAACTCCCCCTCAAACTCCCTCCAATCCCCCCAGGCACCGTCTCCACACCAGGAAGGTTCCCCTGCCCTGAGGATCCAAACATTTGCTGCACATGTGGGGCACAGGAGAGCCAGGGAGGCCGTTCAATACCATCAGGCAGCTCAGTCCACCTCAGTCTGGGATCTGGTTTGCAAAGATCAGGGCAGGTGAGAGTTGTTGCTGAAGGTTGTGTGTCTGGGAGTCTCCCAAATTCCCTCTGGCTGCTTCTGGTGAAGGTGGGGAGCTCCAGGACAGGGCAGGAGTGCTCCAAGCTCCCCAGCTGGGTGCTTTGACCTGCCTGGCAGTTTTCCCTTCTCTCCCTTCCAGGGTATCACTCCAGGGTATCACAGGAAGTTTTGGATCAAGAGGAATTACCTTCAGACAGTAATGAAAGAGGCTGTACTCATAAATGCAGCACTGGACCTGTTAAATCAGTCTGTGTCTGGCACTGGGGGATGAGTGCAATCTAATAAAGGTATTACAAGCACTCAGGTTTGGGTAATTAAAATGATAATGATATGCTGGAGCTAACGAGGCTGAGGTGAGGCTTTATGGGGGCCAGGGAGTGCATCCAGGTCTGCCCTGGCACACAGAAGCTGTGGCTGCCCCTGGATCCCTGGAAGTGTCCAAGGGCAGCTTGGACAGGGCTTGGAGCAGCCTGGGATAGTGGAAGGAGTCCCTGGCCATGGCAGGGAGTGGAATGAGCTGAGCTTTAAGGTCCCTTCCAACCCAAACCATTCTGGGATTCTGTTTGCAGAGCTTCTGGTCTGCAGGAAAAGAGAAATTAAGGGGCTGAGAGGAGGGGAGGATTAACCATCACTTAAAGATTATTGCACATTTTATGTTAGACCTGAGCCTCAATTCATAAAACCACAGGGTGGTCTGGGTGGGAAGGAGCCCTAAAGACCATCCAGTCTAACCCCCTGCACGGGCAGGGACACTTCCATTCTCCCAAGTTGTTCCAGGGAGGAATCCTCCCTTTACAGCAGCATTTTCCTGGATCAGGAGTGGCAGCCAGACTGTGCTCCCTCTGAGCAGCTTCCCTTTATCAGAGGAGTCCCTGTGACCCACCACTGTCATTTGCTGCCTTCAGAGCTCTCCGTGGCAGCACAAGGGCTCCTTTATGGCATTGTGTTTACCAAAGCTGCCTGGAGGAGGTTATTTAAACTGTGCAGTGGTTTGAACCATGCTCTTGACATAATTTTTCTCCATCTGTAGCTTAAATATCAGCCATTTCTCTGAACTGAATGACTCTCATGGTTACTCAGATGCTTTCAAGGTGCAGTCATTCCCTTTGTGACATTTTGGAGCTGCCCAGTCTGATTGCTGCAGAAATCCAGGCTCTGTGTGGGAATCACAGCAGTTACAGGAGCACATGGAGACACTGGGGTCAGGCTGGATCTTCTGTATCAAACAATTTAAATTAGATATTAAGAATAATTTCTTCCCTGTGAGGATGGGGAGGCTCTGACACAAGTTGTCTATAAAAGCTGTGTCTACTCCTGGATGCCTGGAAGTGTCCAAGGCCAGGTTGGATGGGACTTGAAGCACCCTGGGATAGTG
The DNA here is from genome assembly GCA_035047885.1 of Chlorospingus flavigularis. Taxonomy (NCBI): domain Eukaryota; kingdom Metazoa; phylum Chordata; class Aves; order Passeriformes; family Passerellidae; genus Chlorospingus; species Chlorospingus flavigularis. The sequence goes on from JAWWMQ010013503.1 coordinate 3,483, forward strand.
GAAGATGTCCCTGCCAATGGCAGGAGATGGAATGCAACACTCTTTATTGTCCCTTCCAACCAATACTTCCAATAAATTTCTTTGCAAACTCCAAATGTGATTATTAAATGGGTCTTCATTTGATGCAGGAACCCTCCCATTATGTGGTTCTGTGGCCACAAAAGAAAAAAAAAAAAGTGCTTTTTATTTTCAAAAAAAACCACCCAAACCTGGGGAGAAACTCCCAGGAGCAGCAGCTTTCAGCCTGCAGGTCTATTTCTTTGTGTGTGGGCAGGGTGATTTCTGTCCATTTATAAAAGGCAGGGTTTTTTTCAAATAAATAAATAAGCACCAATTCCTGGGGTGAAATTCTCAAAGGCTTCTAAGAGAACCAGCACTACTGGCCAGGGTGGCAGGAGGGAGAACTTCTTGGTGTCACCTTGTGCAGCCGCTTTGAGAGAATTGTGAATCAACCACTTCCCAGGCAATTTGTTCCAAAGTTTCACAACCCTTTTGGTGATTAAATTTTCCCCAATGTCCAATCTAAACCTCTCCTGGCCTAACTTTAGGCCATGCCCTCTTGTCCTATCTTGCCCTGAGTGTTTTTGTTTACCTCAAGATAAAGAAACAATTCTCAAGTCCTTTAACATAGATGCTCACATTACAAAATATTATGGTTTCATTTCATCAGATATCAACCAACTGTAAAGAAAATTTTTCCTTGTGTTTGCAGTTCAACACAATGAGCTTGTAATCCTCCCCAGATTTTGTGTCTTTGTGTATTGTCTTTGCAGAAAGCAGCAACCAGCATTTACTATTTAATCTGTAGGTGCCACAAAGCTTACTCTTTGTTCATTAAGAAAAAAAGAGACTTATTAAAGGGAGAGACCAGAATTTCCTGGTGTCACCTTGTGCAGCCACTTTGAATCCCAGCTGCAGAACTCCAGCCAAGCAGATAAAGACAGGAGGGTGTGTGGGACCTGGAACTGGTGAGGAAAACCAGAGTGAAAACCATCCCAACTCTGCTGAGAGCAGAGCTGGGATGCTCAACCTCTTGGAGGAGAGCTCCAAAGTGCTCCTGACAGCTTGGAAACACCTCAGGTTCCTTCATTAGGGCACAGAGGTAGAGAATTGCTAAGGTTGGGAAAGTCCTACAAGATCATCCAGTTCTGTGACGGTGTTCACAGGGGGCTTAGGATGAGGGAAGAGATGAGGATTCGACTCCATGTTTCAGAAGGCTGATTTATTATTTTATCATATATATTACATTAAAACTATACTAAAAGAATAGAAGGAAGGTTTCATCAGAAGGGCTAGCTAAGAATAGAATAAGAAAGAATGATAACAAAGGTTTGTGGCTCGGCTCTCTGTCCAAGCCAGCTGGACTGTGATTGGCCATTAATTATAAACATCCAACATGGGCCAATCACAGATCCACCTGTTGCATTCCACAGCAGCAGATAATCACTGTTTACGTTTTGTTCCTGAGGCCTCCCAGCTTCTCAGGAGAAAAAATCTTAAAGAAAGGATTTTTCATAAAAGATGTCTGCGACACAGTCCTACCATTCCTCCAGCAGACAATTGCTAAGGTTGGGAAAGTTCTGCAAGATCATCCAGTCCAACCATTCCCCAGCACTACCAAGGCCACTACTGACCCATGTCCCCAAGTGCCACAACCACAGGGCTCTTTGATCCCTGCAGGGATGGGGATTCCACCACTGTCCTGGGCAGCTGTTCCAGTGCCTCACTACCCTTTCCATGAAGAATTTTTTCCCTAATATCCAACCAAAACTTCCCCTGGCACAACTTGAGGCTGTTTCCCCTTTTCCTGTCCCTGTTCCCTGGGAGCAGAGCCTGCCATCCCCTGGCTGTCCCCTCCTGTCAGGAGTTGTGCAGAGCCACAAGGTCCCCCCTGAGCCTCCTTTTCTCCCTGCTGAGCCCCTTTCCCAGCAGTGCTGGCTGAGGTGTTGGATTATGTTTGGGTTAGCAGCCTCCAGCTGAGTGTGCAGGAGTTCCCAGGCTGTGCCCCAGAGCCAGTGCAGCTGTCAGTGAGCTGCCAGGTGGATTTTGGTCCCTGTGGTGCCTTCCCTTCCAGCATTTCCTCACTCTGAGGCCTCTGGGGACAATCTCACTCGCTAATGCAATTTGAGAGCCATCACTCAGAGAAGCTCTGTGGGAACCCAGCTTCCACCTTTGCTGATCTCACTGCTTTTGCTGCAAGAAGAGCTGCTGTGCTCAGGTGTTTGTCCCCACCTCTGCCCTGCACTAAAATGTTTGTTTTCCGTGAGGAAATCCCATCGCGCACGAAGAGCCCCCGGCTGCCCTCAGCACCAGCACGCCATCCATGGCTCTGTCCTCCTGTGATCCCAGCAAGTGCTACAGTCCCCAAAGAGGCATCTCCACACCACAGCAGGACAGGCAGGCCAGGGAGCAGCTGAGGAGAGCTCCCAGAGCTGGAGCTGTGTGTGAATTGAGGGGTTGAATAAGGATAGGGAAGAGGCTCCGCCGGGCTGGGGTTGTGTTCAGCTCCTCCTACAGCCACACGTGAGAGGCAGCTCCTGGGGAAAACCACTGCAGCCTCCTCTGGCTGCTGGAGATTTCACCAGGAGCTGCAGTGGGAGCCTGGAGAGAGGCTTGGATGTGGATACCTGCCTTTTGGTGGGCTGGGAATTACATCTGGGATGAAACCACATCCACAAAGCATCGTCTATGCCCTGAGGAGCTGTGGCTGCCCCATCCATGGAAGTGCCCCAGGCCAGGTTGGACAGGCCTTGGAGCAACCTGGGATAGTGCAAGGTGTCCATACCCATGGCAGGGGGTTGAAAGTAAATTATTCATAAAGTCCTTTCCAATTCCAACCATTCCGTGATGCCATGATGGATATAGATGGCAGAGCAATGAAGTTTCCAGTGCAAAGGCAGGAACATCCCATGGAAACCACTCACATCCCATTACCTGTGCAGGCTCTCCAGGGTTTTGGGAGCCTCCCAGAGAGGGAGAGACGTGGGGGAAGCGAGTCCCAGGTGGGAGTGTGTTTTTGTACCAACACTGAATTCAAAAGGAGCTGTGAGTGCTGAGACAGCTGAGCGACGGCACAGCCTCCACTTTCCTTTCACACCAGGAATTGTTTCCACTCCAAGGGCTGCTTTGCATTTGTATTTAATATGAGCTTCCCTTTTAACACTCGTGACTCTTGGGTACAGCCTGTGATTCTCCACATCTGAGTACAAAAAGCCAGGCTGGGCATTGTGCTTTCCTGAGCTGGAAATTCCTGCCCCCTTATTTTGTGGCCAGGAATAGCTTTTCCCACATTGCTGGGAGGATCAGTGTTGGAGAGAGGATAAAATACTTCCCTGTGTCCTGGGACATATGGATCTAAAACTGAGCTACCCACTAACCTCCTGCTAAGTTTTTTGGGGACAAGATCTGTTGCCTGCCAGATGTTTGTGCTCTGTCTGGCACAGCAGGGCAGTCTGGGTGCTATTTTTGTAGCTGTGTTAAATAACTCTGTCTACAGGGTTTTGGAGGTGGCAGGGGAAGGTCTATCAGGGCCCTTTTAAGTGTGACTCGGTGGTTTATTCATGTTCAGGCTCATGTAACACAGGAGATGTTGGGATTCCAGAGCCTTCATCCACCCCCAGAGCTGCCTCTCTCCTGTGTCTGGAGTTGGGCAGGGCTCAGCCAGGCTGGGAGAGCTGGGAGTGCTCACCTGGAGAAGGGAAGGATCCAGGGAGGGCTCAGAGCCCCTTCCAGGGCCTGAAGGGGCTCCAGGTGAGCTGGAGAGGGACTGGGGACAAGGGATGGAGGGACAGGACACAGGGAATGGCTTCCCACTGCCAGAGGGCAGGGATAGATGGGATATTGGGAAGGAGTTCTTGGCTGTGAGGATGGTGAGGCTCTGGCACAGGTGCCCAGAGAAGCCGTGGCTGCCCCTGGATCCCTGGAAGTGTCCAAGGCCAGGCTGGATGGGGCTTGGAACAATCTGGGATAGTGGAAGGTGTCCCTGCCCATGGCAGGGGGTGGAACTAAATGATTTATAAGGTCTCTTCCACTCAAACCGTTTTAAGATTCCATGATTATTCTTAAATAAACTCTTTCCCAATGCACGGGTACGTTGGCCTTCTCTTAAATGTAAGATTTATTTTAAATGGATGTAATACATGAATCCTGTGCTCCATCTCAGCATCACTTCTACATTTTAGGTGGAAACTTTGAAACATTGAAGAATGACCCTGGCTGTGTTTTGTGCCATCCATTCCCTCCAACCCTTCTCCATTTCCCTCTTTTTGGAGTTCCAAAGCACAGAGGTGGATATTGGGCAACCACTGCCCTGCAGCCTAGAATACCTTATTTTACTTAAAACCCACAGGTTCCATCAAGCAGAGGCCTAAATTAAAACTTAATTAGGTGAAACCTTCATTAGGTGGTGCCTCTGCTGGTGAAAACACCTTTAGCAGGGACTGGCAGAAAATCCCTCCTGCCTTCCTGAGGCAGGTGTCCCACACCACTTCCAGCCACGACCTTCCTGCTGCCCTGTCCCACTTCACAGCTGGCCTCCAAATGGGAATAACAAAGCCTGTGGTGGCTCAGGGCCTGTCACTGTCCCCAACCTCTGCAGCACTGGAGGGTGGATGTCCAAAAGCTCTTGAAGTGGCAGCTTTGTACCAGCTGCTGTTCCCTCTCTGCTGGGAGCTGCCTTGTCACACAGGCTGGGGAAACAAAGCCAGGGCAGCCAGGTGGTGCAGGGGCTCAAAAGCCTCTTTTGTTTGCTCCTTGCCCTTGAAAGGCAAAAATGATATCATGGAGGAGAGGTGGAGGCTCGGGAAAGCTCCTTGTGACATTGGAGGGTGGGGAGTTCATTGCATAACCCCAAATCCTGTGCTGTGGTGGTGTAGTGACCAAAAGGAGGGTGTGAAGAGTCCAGAGCATCCTTTAGAGGTTTTCCAGCTCTGCTTGATGCTTGTGCATCACCTCTGTTGTGTGGTGTCCAGCACAGAACCCACAGCGCTCGTGGAAATTAATTATAATGTCTTGAAAAATAAGATGTGCACAAGGAGTTTTGGGGTAAGAAAGCTTCAAAGACAGGTTGAATTGGGCTTGGGATAGTGGAAGGTGTTTCTGCCCATGGCAGGGGGTGGAACTGGATGATCCTTAGGGTCCCTTCCAACCCAAACCCTTCAATGATTTTCTTCTCAAGGTAAAATTGGCAAGGATTGGCTCCATCAAAGAAAAAATTCCAATAAGGGGTTGAATTTTCTGGCTGCTGATTGCAATGGGGATGAAGCCCCAAATGAAGAAATGGTGTTTTAACCCACCCCACCCCCCCCCATACAAGGATTTCTGCAGGGATGATAATAATGGCACAAGCTCAACCAAGTACAAGGTACTCTGAGGCAAATGAACTCCCACAGATAGCAGAGAACAAGGAAAGAAAAGGAAAAGGGGGAAAAAATCCCAGCTGGGTTGGAGCAGAACTGACTCCTGGAAATACTCCAGGCTTTGGAAATTGGTAGGCTTCTGGATCTTGATGGATCCCTCATGGAGCTTAACAAAGACTGGAACATAAAGATATGTTTATACCTTTTCTTTGGGAGTCATTTTGCCTCTGTTGTGGTCTACAGAGCTGTACTCTCAAGCCTAAAAATAGGGATAATTGATGTAATCCTGAACCAAGGGAACACACCAGCTGAGTGCACAGACTGTCAACCTGTCCCCTCAGCACCTGCAGGCTGGGGGGAAAATGCAAAGAAGATTTTTTTTTGAATGCTGCCCCTTGATCATCACAAGTGATGAAACAGATGTGGGTGATGTGAGTGGGGGGTGGAAGGAAGGATTTGGGAACACAGAGGTGCTTTGGGGATGGATTTCGGGAAGATGATACTTTCTCTGGAGGCCAGCCCACAGCTCTGGGCTGCTGTGGAAGATCCACAAGTGATGGAGGTGACTTCTCTGTCTGAATTTAAGGTGTCTTAAACCTGCTAGCGCTGTTTTGTTGTTAGAAGTACAGGCAATGCAGGCTCAGGCTGAAATTCCCTCTGAGTTAGCAAAGGAGAGACTGGGATCACATCCTTCCCAAGAGGCGTCGCACTCTCAGGTGCATCTCCACATCATTCTGTGTCCTCACAGCCTCAGTCTGCACCAGGAGAGGTTCAGGTTGGACAGCAGGAGGAATTTCTCCCTGGAAAATGTGGTCAGGCATTGGAATGGGCACTGCTCAGGGAAGTCATGGAGTCTCCATCCCTGGAGATGTCCAGGAAAGGATGGGACGTGGCACTCAGTGTTCTGGGCTGGGTGACAAGGATTGGTCACAGGAAGCCTGAGAGGTCTTTTCCAACCTAAATAATTCCGGCATTCTGTGAAAGAGGCCATCTCCACCAGTGTCCTCATAGCAGGGGTGTCTTTTGTTGCCTCTGAGAGCCGTTGGGTTGGACTTAAATCCTTTGTTCAAGCTTTTACTGAAGACAGGATTATTTTTTCTCATTCATCAGTGCAAAGATCAGAACAAGCATGTTGTGGCATAGAAACCACTGTTTGCAAAGAGCCTTCATCGAGGAAGAGGAGCTCTGCAGGGTCTTGCTGGTCACCAGGGCCTGGTTTCAGCTGGGATCTTGTGGAGGATGTGCAGAGATGTGTCATGGATGAGGGGGAATGGCTTCCAACTGAGAGGAGATTTAGATGGGATATTGGGAACAAACTCTTTGCTGTGAGTGTGGGGAGGCCCTGAGCTTGCCCAGAGAAGCTGTGGCTGCCCCTGGATCCCTGGAAGTGTCCAAAGGCAGGCTGGATGGGGCTTGGAGCAAACTGGGATGGTGGAAAACAAAAATGAGCACCAGGAGCTCTCCTGGCTGCAAAGGGGTCACTCCTCCATGCCTGGCCCATGCTCTGGCTGGGATGCAGAGCAGCACTGACCCTTCCAGCCACAAGGCTGGAGATTTTAAAGCTCTTCTGGGGAGACTCCTCATGCCCAGAGTAACTGTGTCTTCATTATGTCTGGTAGATGCTGCTGAAAAATTAATAATGCACTTACAGGTCTTAGTTAAGGAGGAAGAGAACGTCCCCACTGGTGGGGCCTGGAAACCTGGAGAGCCAAGTGGTGCCTGCTATTTATTCCCTTTTATTTAGCATCCATATTTAATGCTTTGTCTCCTGCGATGGCTCTGCAAAGAGGAAGGAATTAATTGGGGAGTTGCTGCAGTGCACATAACGAGGCACTGCTAATTGCTCGGGGTGGGGTGTTGATGGAGCTCTGTTCAACAAGTACTCCTGTTCATTCCCTCCTTCCAGTCTAAGTTCTGGTTTCAGCTGCACTTCACTGCTTGGAAAAATCCAAAATTCAGCAAAAATGCCTTCTGAAGGGTTTTTCTCCAAAAGGAAAAGCAAAGCATCTGTGTTCTAGGAAGAGGAGTTACACTGGTGTGTTTAATTTATGGATTTAACTAATTTTAAACTCATTTTTCCTTTTTCTTCCTCATTTGTTTGATTCTTTGATAAGGCACAGCACAGACTGTTCGCTGTATACCTTGTTGTATTCCCTACATTGTTTGCAGAGTTCATTGACCATCCTCTACACAATCACATCCATAGACCAGAGCACAGGATGCCTGCCTGTTAAAACATTCACATCCCCTCTATAATTCTCTAAATATACAGTACAAGTGTATAAAAAGATGACATATCTCATTGCTGCATTTCTTTGTTCTTTAAAGAGAGAAGAAAAAAGCTCCTAAAAAGAGGAAAGAGAGTACTTCTGAGTCTCTCTCAAGGCGCTGTCATTGGTTTGTTGGAACGAATCCAAACTCTGACAGAACAAGAATCCAGTGCATAACTCTGTTCTATATGCTGACAAACCTGTTCACAGTGTAACTGAACAACATCAGGAATTGAACAAAATCATTATTAGAACAAGGCACACACATGAAAAAAATCCTATTTAATCAATTTTATAGCACAAATCTATGTTTTGTGAATCTAAGTTTTATAAAGAAAACTGGCAATTTAAAGTCACTTGTTTTCACCCAACGGAGAAATTGAGATGGCCCTTAATGACACCTGCATCTTTGTTAATAATGCCTATTCAATGTGAAAAAGCATAGAGCTTGCCAACCTGCATGCCAGTGTGATAGCAGTCACTAAAACTGTCTATACATTGTACAGACAAATATACCAGAGGAAATACAGAAATACACAGTATAATCAATCAATAAATGCAAAGTGCACTTCCCCTAAGATAAAGAAGTCATCAGCCATGTAAGGGCTAATGCAAATATAAAGCAATGGCAATTACAGTTACTTATGTATAATTTTACACACTGCTGGTCTTAGAGAACACATATGTAAGAAAATTACCATTCAGAGGTAATTTTAAAAAAATAAGGTTTCTCTTTCCAGACTGATTCCATAGGGATCTACTACTGGTTTGGTGCTTTACCTGTGTGTTTGGTTCTTAAGGTTCAATGCTCCTGTCTGATGCAGCTCTTCAAGTTGCTTTCTGTTTCCAAAATACAGGGCAAGGTCTGTGGCGATGATGGCTTTCCGGATGATCTCAAGAACTTGCTCATATTCGCTGGAGCTCAGATTGGAGAAGACATTGTGCCCTTCCAGCTATGAAAAAGTAAAAAACCAATAAAAAGCACAAGCTCTAATTCTGAGATGATTTCAGTCTTTGCTTCACCAGACAGGTTATAATGGTTTTACAGCCCAATGACAAGTTTTGTTGCAAATTCAAATGTTAATAGCCTGAAATTCCCATTTTTATTCTTCTTTTGTAAACACTGTCATGAAAAAAAACTATGACTAAGCCACCAATTTGTTTTTGGGACTGCTGCTTCTGAAGCCTCAAAGTATTACTAGAGAAAAATTATTGAAACCTTTTTATTTGATTTAAAATCACTATAGACACTACACTTCCAGACGGCGTTAACCTGGAAATGTGTGAATCAGTTCTGATCCAAAGTCCGCACAGTCAAGTTGGTAAACTGAGTACCTGATTCACTTAAGCATAGTTTTGATACATGGATAAAGGAACACTGAAGTTAAAAATACAAAATCACTTTGTTTTCAAAATGATTTTGTTTTTCGTTTTCATTTTTTGTTTTAATGTTCCAAATGAAATGGTCCTGAAATCGCTGCATTCACTGACATAATTTCCTATATAAAGTTAATTATTTTAATGTATATGAACATTTAGAGGGAAAAGCTGCTTTGTTCAACCTTAAGTTGAATGACTCATAAACTAAAGATAATGGTTTCTGCTATGGAGGCTCTGGTGATGCACCACTGCCATCACTTTTCAATTTCCACAAGGTATTACTGACAATATGCACGCATTGTGATCACTCATGAAGCTATATCACATTTTGAAAAGTCAAGACTATCTACTGTCTCCAAGATTTGGAAAACAACTTATCAAAAGTCTTCCTACTGTTGAAAGGAAGCAGACAAAAAGAAAGAATGAGCTAGCCATGTCAAGGTGTGCACATTCAGAAAAAAAAAAATCATTAAAATATATCAAATGCAGAGGTGTTTTGACATTTAATTGGCATTTGGGCTGAAGCTCAAAAAGTTTCCCTGACTTTCATCAAGCATTTACATAATTTGCTCAAAATAAATCCTCTGCAGTACAAATAGGCTTGGTTTCTCTCACCATCCGGAACATAAACATCGTTTTCCAGTACTTTTACTTAGACAAGTAGATTTATTGTGAATAATGAATAGAAAATACAATCCATCTATGCTCCTTTGACAGATTTCTAAGTCATAGAACATTACATTAAAAAAAAAAAATTCTGAACATTTTAGTCCATCATCAGCACTTTGAGACCAAAAAATTACTACTGCTAGTTCCCACAATTTAGGGTTTTGCAGATCCTTTACTCCCCAGCCTTGCTGTCTAATTCCTGGCTATTTGTCCTAATATTTAAATTATTCAGCATTCTAGTCTTGGGCTTTAGAAGCTGCACTCTCAGAAAGACCACTGTGACAACTTCTATTCAGAGTACTCAAAAAGAACTGATTCTATAAAGTGCTGACAGAAGCTGACACTTATGAGTTTGTGTCACTTAGGTTTCTGAGTAGTACATACAAAGTACAACTCCGAAGATTTTGTTCTTTGCCTGCTGAGCCACAGCTAGTGACTTGAATCCTGTGTCCTAAGTATGGTGTACACTCAAACTGCAGGTGGATGAGCAAAGCAGCTCTAAAGTTTCAATCAGTTAAAAGTACTGCAGGTTACTAATGTAAAATTTAAACTCAGATAAACCCTAAAGATCTTGGTGGTTGATTAGGCTTTATTTCCATCAGTCCATGAGTTCAATAAAACTTTTTCTTTCAAACAAAGTCCAGCAAGTCCAAAAGGCTGCTCTTTGCTGCTAATTATCACCCATGGGTGCTTTCAGCAGCTGGTGTCATGAATCCACTCTACAGCCCTGGCCGCCTATCCCTGTTCCCTCACTCCCATTGACGGCAAATGTAGAAGGTGCCAGGGAAGCAAAAGGGTTCCCTCCCTTCATGGCAAATGGGATTTTCATAGATTACAACATTTCTGCCAGAAAAAAACACAAAATGGTTGGGACAGTGAAGTGTTAATGACTGAGGAACATGCTCTCATATTCACACAAAGAATGAACACCAAACATCTAATGCCATACCACCAGTGAAGGATTCAATTACACCCTCCTACATGAAGTAGTATTCAGAGATAAAGCTTCCATTCTGTGATTAAATGCATATGATACCTAAAACCATAATCATAAGATGTGATTCTGAATACAAGATAGAATATGTATTTTTCCTAATAGGTGATTATGTATTTAAGAAAATATCTTACCCTGAAAAACCAGAAAGAAAGAAAGATTAACAACTAATCAGTGGCACAGTAGCAAGGTTAGGCTGTAATTTGAGTATTCATGGAAAACTAAAACTAGTGAGCACAAATATGTTACGGACTGGCAGTGGTTTCACAGGTAAGAGTTCTCACTCTTCTAATTGAGAATTATAAAAATTTCACTCATGAGAAAATATGTGTGTGTCAGTAGCACACCTGTATCTTCCCAATGAGTGTCTGCATGTTTTCTTGCAGGTTTTTCTTCATTAAACATAAAGACACATGACCTCATACTTGGAACTCTACCTCGTACAAGGAATTCTCTTTCACAGAATATTACCTGACTCTGGGGCTTTTTTTATTTCAAATTGGCAAGTAACAAATAAGCACAGAATGATGTAATGAAATAAGTTTACAATTTTCATGCATGAAAAATTAACATGTCCCCTTTCATGCCACACAGTCAATGTTCACAGAATTTATTACAGCGGGTTTTCAAGTTTCTCACACAAAGTTTTGCCAGTACTTGAGTTTTTATTCAAAATTTCAGGATGGTTGAAGACTTTGTTGAAATACATTATGACAAAAAATATATGTATCAGAGAAAATTATTTTTCATTTTCAAAGTTACTATTCCACATGGTCATACAAAAAGCCTCTAGAGACCAGAAGCAAAAAGCTTCAAAGGCAAGGCATAAGTAAAGACCTTCAAATAAAAAACATTTTTATAAGTTCAAGATTTTGAGAAAGCTGTGTTTTGCACTATTCTTGAATCCTTGGGTTGCTAATTGTGAAACCTGGCTTGCTGTAATAAATCTTCTACTCATCTAAATGAGTACTATAATAGAGAAATTAAACCAAGCATGCTTCAGCAAAATCTATTTATTTGGCAATGCTGTGACTCCTCTTTCCACCACTGGACACTAATGCACAGAACACACAATTTCAAAAATCCTACCTGCAGGATGGACACAGTCTGTGAGAAGTGGTGCTGTTCCATCGTTGATGTGGAGTAGAGAGCAGCTAAGGGGTGATCAAATTTTTGAAGATAGCTGTTGCTGTAACCTCTGTGATCCAGGTCGTGACACAGGCATGCAACTAAAAGACCCTTTCGCTACAAAAGAAATGGACACAAGCATGAAAGGCAAGATGTATTTCTTGCCCCTAGATGTCACTCTCTACCCAAAATACTGAAGTTGCAGTATGCTAACACAGCCTTCAAACAGCTCATGTAGAAATATCCTTAAAAATGAGAGAAACACGACAGTAAGGACATGCTGAATTAAAATTCTTGATCCAACAGTAATTAGATTATTCATTTAAAAATCGTTGTTGGACAGTTACATACTATTGGATGGACTGTACTTCAGAAGAAATCTGCATTTTAAACCATCTGGTTATCCACGGAATCCTTACCATGTTTATTAAAACAATAAAAAAACAGGTATTGAGGGAGAAGAAACATACAAAATGTATGATCTGCTGGTCAAAACAGGTGCACTGAAGTTCAATGCCAGATCTGCTCTGCAATGCTCCTAGAGATGTTAACCAAATCTCCCAGTAGGGTTTTTTCCTAGGAAGTCACTAACATGAGTCATGA
>JAWWMQ010013504.1:0-15862 GCA_035047885.1 Chlorospingus flavigularis
AGAAACTGTGCTTCAAAGTGATCTGATGATTTAAAGAATTATAGGGTATTGTAACAAAGAATGAGAAAGTGGAAAAAAGGAGAGGCAAGTGTCTGCAACCACAAAAAGCAGGTAACATCTCAAAAGCTTTCGGGTTAGTGTTTTTTTTTTTTCTTTCTTTAACTCTCAACACTTAGAGACTGTATTTTATGCTGTTGTAATTTTGAGTATGTGGTTCTTGCCCTGAACATAACCTCAATCCATGTTCTCCACAAAAATCGGTAACAATAGGATATTTGACAACACTCTATCCATGACTCTACATCATTTTCTAGTATTTGTTAAACTGTAGTGACAGACTTCTCATCTCAGACTTCTTGCCCAAGTACCATAATCCCCATATCATCACTTTTTTGCTGTTTTGTTTTCATTATCACTTTTTGGACCCTTTTGTAATCTTTAATTTATTGGTAGCATCTTTCATAAAGGATAGTTTAAATGTTCTTGTAATACTGGCTCTGGCCACAGTAATGTTCTTTGTCTTTCAGTGCACAGAAAAAAATTTATCTGTGGCCTGTTTAACACAGTGTTTGAGGTCAGACAGGTTACAAAATACTAATAAAAATAATGTTTCTTACACCATAATCTTCAGAGACAGTGGTGGGATAGTAGATGTTCTTCACTGTCTTGCACAATCAAAATCTCTATCCTGAGGTTTGCAGTCTTGGAAGAACAGTCAAAACACCTACTTCAGGCCACTGGGTATTTCACAATGTTGTTTTTTTGTAGTAATAAAAATAGCAGTTAATCATTCATCTATTATTATTATTATTATTATTATTATTGTTCAGCACATGGAAAGGAGTTACTGCTGTTTGACCCATCAGCCAATTTGTCCCTTCAGATAGCAAGGTTTAACCTGACAAATTAGTCCTTAAAATCTGGAAACTCTGGATGCTTTTGCACTGGGAAGTGAGTGTGTGAGTCCTTGTAGTAACAGACTCTATGTTCACGTTGCCTTTGCATATGCTGGCTTGTTGGAGCTGATATTAGCCTGTGTAAGAGACTGAGTACACAGGCAATTAGACAGCAGTTCAACTACACTGAGATGCACCACAATCCTATTTCATCCTGATCAATTATTTTCTGATTTCTTATTATTCCCAAACCCAGCCAAAGGAATAACTTGCCTTCCTGTCTCCCATGTAGCAGAGGTCACTCTCCAGGGAGGAATCAGATTGTTACTTGACTGATATTAACCTTTGGAGGACTCCCCTTCTTGTCTTCCCTGTGCTCTGTCACTCTTTAGACTGCCAGCCTGGAAAGTCTGAAAAGCTGAACAGGAGAATGTGGATTTGGACAATGAGACCTCCTCAGTAAAATGATTATGCACTGGACCTAAAATATGCAAACTGTAGGAGTCTAAAATAGGGATTTGAATCTGTGTTCTGATAAAAGAAGCTTGGTTGAGGTTCGATTGTGTTCCATTAAAATGAAGAGCAAAACTCACTGGAAAGGGAAGAGGGAGGATAGGATCAGCTTATTTCAAAGCAAGCTATAAGCACCTTTGAAATTCTGTAATCTTCAGGCTCAGCTCACACCCAGAAGCTCTCCTTCAGCGGTTCTCCTCCAGACGATGCAGAACCATCCCAATGTCTGTCCTTTAGGTGCTTCTGTATGGTATCAGAGAAAGGAACAGGCAGCAATGAGGCATTTTGTTACTGACATCTACTGTGAGTGCATAAAGATTTCCTAAAATCGTGTTTCTGCACTTCTCTACAGTCTGAACTGCATTTTCATTGCATTATATCTGCTGATATTTTTAGAAGCTTGGGTATTTATTGCCTGCACATTAACGAAAAAAGAAAAACTGGAATGAAGTGAAGAACAGGTTTGTTTCTCCAATATAGTGCATTCTTAGGATGTTATCTTTTTGTAAAAACTTCCACATGGCCATTTGCCACATCCAGAAAGTATAATTATAAGGCAAATTCAGATTGCTATGTATATTCTGTTAATATTCCGAACTTTTCATCATAAATCTTAGGGCATGTGCAGTCTCCTCAGCAGAGGAACACAGTAAGAATGCAGTGCTGGGGCTTGTTTGTGTGTTCACAGGATTAGGTGAGAGCTTAGTGTGCCACACTGGAAGTGGCCCATTAACACAAGACCCTGAATGACACCCAGTGCTTTAGTGAGGCTGAATCAGTACCCTGAATATCAGTGGAACAGGTCAGTTCTTTACTGGCACAAGGAGCATCCAGTTTCCTTTTCGTTGGCTTTTTTTTTTTTTTTTAATGTTAGTTTAGAGAATCATCATAGTCAAATCTGTACTTCTCATGTTAAGTAGTATTTATTTTTAAATACTGCTGCATTTGGTGGTCAAGTCCAGTGCAAATTTAAAAAATAACTTCCAAATATGAGCTGTCTTATGTTTCTGCTGTTAAAATCAGCCTTCCAGTAAGAGGTCAGACTGTGATTCTTCTTCTAATCTTATAGTCAGGTGGCATTTTTGTACACTTAATGGAATTATTTCTGATTTTCCAGTAGATAAATAAAACAGAAGGTCACCATAAATATTTATGATCACCATTGTCATTTGCCTAGCTGCATTCTTGAAGAATTTTCAGCACTATTTCTTAAACTAGCATTAATTTTCTTCACTTGCTTAGTGAGTGTATAAGATTTACAGAGCTTTCAGTATGTGTGATTATTGTCAGTAACAAAATCAGAATCATTAATGGAGGTAAAATTAAACATCTGAACTCTTCACAATTCTCCCTCTTTTTACAAGAATGAAACTGACATTTTGCAGCTGTCATAGTTCAAAAGATGTTAAGCTGTCATATTTACTTACAAATTTCCACTTATGCTATTGTACTGTGCGAAGCATAGCAATGCTCTTTTTTTGGCTATGAAGTTATTCCTTTGGAAATCCTGTGGGCTTGCCTTTAGCAACAGGCAGGAATGTGCTGGAAAATCCTGAGCTGCACACGCTGCTGTCGGAGACATCTTTTCATTAAAAATCCTTTCTTAGGATTTTTCTTCCTGAGAAGCTGAGGCTTCAGGAACAAAATGTAAACAATGGTTATCTGCTGCTGTGGAATGCAACAGGTGCATCTGTGATTGGCCCATCTTGGATGTTTATAATTAATGACCAGTCACAGCCCAGTTAGCTTGGACTCTCTGTCCGAGACACAAATCTTTATTATTCATTCCTTTCTGTTCTTTGCTTATCTAGCCTTCTGAGATGAAACTTTTCCTTCTATTCTTTAGTATCGTTTTAATGTAATATATATCATAAAATAATAAATCAAGCCTTCTGAACATGGAGTCAACATTCTCATCTCTTCCCTCACCTGAAACCCCTGTGAACACCATCACACTTACCAGATGAGAAACTTGCTGTATTAGAACAGTTGGTACAGGAACAGTTAAACAAAGATCACCAAACTCCAACTACCAGCTCCTGGGACTCTCCAGTTTTCGTAATTAAAAAGTCAAACAGTGGGAAATGGAGGTCATTGCAGGACCTCACAAAGGTTAACAAAGTTATTCAAGAAATGAGTTCTTTACAACCAGGTTTACCTTCTCCCATTATGATTCCAAAGGATTGGAAGTTAAAAGACTGATTTTTCAATATTCATTTGCATCCAGATGACGCACCGTGATTTGCCTTTTCCATCCCATCAATAAATCAGCAGGCCCCTTTAAAAAGATACCATTGGCTCGTACTTCCTCAAGGTATGTGAAATTCTCCTAGTATATGCCAGTGGTTTGTAGCAAAAGTACTTTCCTCAGTTTGTGTACAGTACCCAAATTCTCTCATCTTGCATTATATGGATGATATTTTAGTAGTAGCAAAGGATCAAGCATCAATGCAGGAGACAACAGATTGGACTATTCTCACCAGTGGAGAAAGCAGGACTCACAGTAGGGAAGGCAAAAATACAGATACTTCCTCTCTGGAAACATTTAGGATACAGAATCACAGAACAAACTATAACTCCTCAACCACTCCAACTAAAGAAAAATCCAAAACCACTGAATGAAGTGCAGCAGCTAGTAGGGACTCTGAACTGGCTTTGTCCACTGCTAGGCATTCCAAACCAGGACTTAGCCCCTCTGTCTAATCTATTGAAGAGAGATACAGCTTTAAACTCACCATGAGAATTCAACAAAGAAGCCCAAAATGCTTTAGATAAAGTGATGCGAGCCATCCAATCATGCCAGGCTCATCAATATAATCCTAACTTGTCTTTTTTGTTTGCAGTTTTAGAGGAGAGTCCACAACTTCACAGTCTAATATTCCAGTGGGATCTGGAGAAGAAGGACCATCTGATAATCTTAAGAGTGGGTTTTCCTTTCTCGTCAGCTGGGTAAAACTATAACAACTTGCCTTGAAATTATACCACAATTGATTATAAAAGCTAGATCCCTAATGTTTATTCTTTCAGGAAAGGATTTTGCAGAAATCTTTCTGCCTGTCACACCCATCTATTTGTAATGGTTAATTCAAAATTCAGAGGTTATGCTATTTGCCCTAGAAAATTTTGCAGGGAAAATTTCAGTCAATTGTCCCAAACATGAGCTACTAAATTCATCTCTAAGGTTAATTCATATGCCCTTAAGAAGTCATGCACCCCTAGATGCAATCACATTTTTTATGGACGGTTCAGGGAAGTAAAAAAAAAAATCTGTGATTGCTTGGCAAAATTTAGAGACAAGAAAATGGGAATCTGATATTGAGAAAGCAGATGGTTCTTCACAAATTATAGAGTTAATGGCAGTTGTACGGGTCTTTTCAAAATTCACATTTCCTTTTAATTTAGTAACAGATTCATTCTATGTTGCAGGTGTAGTGGAAAGAGCAGAAGGATCTCTGCTAAAGGAGGTTTCCAATGACCAACTATACAGTTTGCTCATAAAATTAATCTTCCTTCTTTCTATTTGACAGGAACCTTACTTCACATTCTCCGCTCCCAGGTTTCTCAGCAGAAGGCAATGCCATGGCTGATTTGTTAGCCATGCCAATACAGAATACACTTCCCAGAGTTATCAAACAAGCCAGAATGAGCCATGCCTTCTATCATCAAAATGCACCTGCCTTAGTAAGAATGTTAATATCTCTCAGAATCAGGCTAAAGCAATTGTTCAATCATGTCCAGGTTCCCAAAAATTATCATACCTGCAATAGCAACAGGGGTCATTCCTCGAGGCTTAAATAGCCTGCAGATATGGCAAACTGACATAGTATCAGTCATTTGCATGGTTCAAACATTAATAGATATCAATAGATACATTCTCAGGAGCAATTTTTGCTTGCGCACTTCAAGGAGAAAAGAGTTGAGATGTAATCAAACATTTCTTACAAGCATTTGCACCCCTAGGTATTCCTCAAGAAGTTAAAACTGACAATGGACCACTCTATGTTTCTAACAAACTGCAGGAGATTTTCAAAACCTGGGGTATCAAAAACATCACAGGTATTCCACATTCTTTCACAGGCCAATCTATTGCAGAAAGAGCACACAGATCACTGAAAATGATCCTTGAAAGGCAAAAGGGAGGGACAGAAGTGCTGTCTACTATAGAGAGGCTGAATAAAGCTATATATGTTTTTAATTTCTTATATAATTCTTTTATGGAGCAGGTACCACCAATTTTCAGACACTTCAGCAATACCAGTCAAGCAAAGAACAAGGAAAGGTCACCAGTCTTCATAAAGGATCCAGAGACAGGACAAATTTCAGGACCCCATCCTCTTGTGTCATGGGGTAGGGGGTTTGCATGCATTTCTACAAATGCAGGTCTTTGATGGGTCCCTGCAGAGTGTCAAACCACAGGTACAGCTGATCCAAGAGCAGCAGAAGACGCCAGAAGAAGAACATGCAAACAACTGAGCGACAGCTGGAAGCAGAGACTGTGTTTTCTAAGTTTGCACTAGATAAAATTGTTTAATAAAGTTTGCACTGAAAAAGTTCTGTAAGTTATTGTTGTTGTGTCAAAAGGTTATTAACCTACCTCTAAAAATGCTTTAAAGTTCTATATGTTCAAATCATATATAGCCAGAAATTTGAGGCTTGCCTGGAAAAACAATTCACCAAAGTTAAGACAGAAGAATAATTTACAAGCAATAAAAATTAGAACAAAATTTAAAAATTATTAGCATAACTACAAATTTTCAAAAGGGTGAGACTTTTTCAGATCATGTTCCTTTCTCCTTTTTCCTTTTTAGATATCTAGAAAGGGTGAGATGTAGGAATGTGTCCCCTTGTTGACAGACCAAATTACCCTTTGTCTCCTTAAAAAGGAAAAAAGCCCAGAAATTTCTCTCCTCAATTTGGTAAAATACACCTCATAGGACCTTGTGGACTTCACCTCAAACTTAAGCCAATTGGATAGAAGCCAAAAAGTCCCGCCTAAGTAATTCACTAGAAAAAGAAGAGAGCAAAGCAGCTAATTGCTTTTGTGGGGTGTTTTACCAGGAGCAGGAGCCTCTTGCCCTGGCTGAGGTTTTCTCTGTAAAGAGCTTTGTTATTTTGCCTTTTATTAAAACTTTTTTGTTTCCAACACTACTACAGAAGTTGATTTTAAAAATCCTGCTGATTTTATGCCTGAGCCATCTGAGGTAGTTGAGCTATCTCAGGTGTGATATATTTCTCCAAGAGCTCATAAGACCTGGCTCGAGGAGACCATTGTATCAGGTGGGCAGCTGAGCAATTTGGCAGGAGCCAGGAGGGGACTGGCCACAACCCCGGGGTTATTCTAGACCACCTCACGCCATGCTCAGGGGCTATGGGGAATGGATCCCTACCAGTCAGTGTGATTGCAGAGTCACTGGTCACGGAGATGCTGGTTTGTGCTTTGAGAACAACCATAGAAAGCCAGGGCATCCTTCCCACACCTCATGATTCAGCAGGTGTTGGAGTTTGAAGGTCCCTCTCTGCTCAGTGGCACCAGCAGCGCAGCGTGCACAGGGAGAATCCTGATCTTCGCTGCTTCCTTGGAGACTTCAGGATCAAGCTGGTCTGAGCTGCCAGGGAACGGATGGAGGGATCCTCCTCTGTTCTTTGCAGTATTTTTAGTTCTACAAGAGAAACAGAGCCTAGATGAGACCCTGTGTGTGCAGAGACCCCTCGACCCCCCCCAAGCCCTGGCTCCTCACTCACCCAAGAAGACTGCAGCCAGGGTGTCCTCACTCTGCTCTGTTAGGTGCCGTGCAGCCAGTCCTGGGCACAGGGCTCCATCAGCCCCTGCTCCCCAGTGTGCATCCAGCAGCATGGCCTCCAGCCCTGTCTGACCCCCTCAGCAGCCCAGGGGTGGAACTGGGCAAGGCGGCCACCAAACCCACCTGTGTTGGCAGGGGAGCACAGGGAGGCCAAGGCCCTGACCGTGGCAGCCCCCTGGCTGCGGGGACAGGGCCAGGCTGCCCCAAGAGGGACCCTGGGGACTGGGACTTATCAAAGAACCTGAGGGCTGCCTCTCGCATGGGGGCCTGAGGGCTCAGCAGGTAGGGGTGGCTGTCCCACAAAAACCGTTCAGCCCTGCTGCTGTCCTTGGCCAGCTGGAGAGAGCACAAAGGTGTGGGCATTTCTCAGAGGTCCACAGCCGGCCAGAGCAGCCCCTCCTGCCAGCAGCTGCTGTGGCTCAGAGCCCTCCCTCATGCTAGGGCCATGGAGGGGCCATGGACCTGGAGGAGGCTCCTGTTCTTGAGACAGGGGCAAGAGTGCAGCTCCAGGCTTTGGGCCCTGAGCCACAGCAGCCCAGGGAAGGCCCAGCTGCAGAGCTGACAGCCCCGGCACGGTGTGGAGGGCAGCCCTCGCCCAGTCCAGGGCTCATCCTCACCAAGCACTCACCCATCCTCCATGTCTCCTCTGTCTGCGCCAGGTGCTTGAGCTCTTTCCACTTGAGGAGGTCTGCTATAGCCAGGACAGCTTCCTTGGAGGCCTGTGGGACAGAAGCTGGGAGGTGACACCAGGGCCTCTGGAACGAGACCTGGGATTTGTTTCTGGGGTTCCCATGTCCTTAGGAAGCTGGGACATGCCCTTGCCAAAGTGTCTAGGGGTCTTTTGGGGATAGCCCTGGGCAGCAGGGATCAAGGTGCAAAGCCCTGCAGGGACACCAGTGGGGACAGCTGAGAAGCCTCTGGGGACACATGTGTCCAAGCCTCAGTGGTGCCAGCTTGCAGCTGATCCCTGCTGGAGTGGGCAGGACAGAGGGTGGAAATGGCTGTGCCAGCTTGTCCAGCCCTGCTGGCACTGGTTCCCAGGAGTTGCCCAGGGGGAACGCTGCCATCTGCCAGTAGCCCTCACTGCGATGCTCGGGACACCCTGGGGGTGTCAGCCACCCGTCTCTGGGTCAGTTCTCAGCCTGGACATCAGTACCTTGGCCACACTGGGGGTCTGGTCACTCATGTGTAGGAGGACACAGACCAGAGCCTTCCACGCATATTTCTTCATGATGTACTTGTCCACACACACTGTTTTGCCCAACAGGTCTCTGAAGAGGCAGATGGAGCGCTCCCGCACACAGTCTTCCTTCTGGTAGGAAGGAGGAAATGTGAGCCTCACACACATCAACTCACTGCCCATGGCCAGGAGGGACTGAGCTGAGGTAGCTGAGGCCAGGGGCGATGCTCCAGGCTCCCAGCCCAGAGCAGGCAGAAGCAGAGCTGAGCTGCAAGGCCTGGAATCTATCCCAGGAGAGCCTAAGGGAGTGGGGCCTGCTCCCAGTGCTGCTCCCAGGACTGGGCTGCAGGGCAGCTCTCATTACCCAGGGCCCCTCTCTGGGGCTCAGGCTCCCACATCAGCCTTACTGCATCAAAGAGGTTCCAGAGATTCTGCACCACCCTCACAGCCATGGTGCTAGCCTCTCTCTTCTTCAGATGCCCTAGCACATTTTGGAAGATGTGCATGACCATCACTGAATGGTCCCAAGACCATTCCCGCTGGATTTTCAGGAACTCTCGCAGAACACACTTCATTTTTCTTGCCTGTTTAAAAGACAGTTTCCATTCTGTGAGAACTTCTGGGCCTGGTTGGTCCCCAGGCAGCCACCTGGCCACACCATGGCAGGCAGGGCATTCGGAGCAGTCTCCCCAGCACATAACTCCCAGCCCAGGCCAAGCCACCACCTTCCCTGAGGCCTCAGAGTCCAGGTGCCACATTCTGCCCTTGATAGAGGCCTGCTCACCGTCTTGGCTCTCTCCGACAGTGTCACAAGAGCCCTGAGCACCAGAGGGACCATTTCCATTGCTGAATGCCTTAGAGATCTCAAGTCTTTGTACAATGAATCCAGTTCATCTTCATCCCCATCATCAGAGACCAGCATCTGGAAGGAAGAAGCAGAGAGCCCAGGCAGAGCTTGCAGGGCTCCCCCAGCACAGCTCCTGCTTCCCAACAGCAGCTGAGGGCAACAGCATGTGGGCTTTCCCTACTGACTCACAGCCAGGAATGTGAGGCAAGACCTCTGCTCCTGAGTGAAGATGTTGTTATGCCAGTCCTGGAGTCAGATTTGCAGCTCCTTCAAAACCTTCTCGAGAGTCTGGTGCACAGAGAACATCGCCATCCACAGATAGCCTTTGTTGCTGCAAGGCAGAGGGCTCTCAGCAGGGCTGCCCTGGCCAGTGCAGCACAGCTTGGACCAGCCCTGGCAGGTGGACACAGCTGACGGGGTGTTCTACGTGGGGCTGGGAGCAGAGAGCTGCCTCAGGGCTGCCTGGCCAACTTTGGCTGCCATGGCCCTGGGCTGGGAAGTGTGGTGGGATGGAGGGCCCTGCTCCCTTTGGGGGTCCTTGTGTCTGGCAGCCAGAGAGTCTCAGGGTGTGGGATGCCCCTGCCCCCACAGGGAACAAGCCCTCTGGGCTGTCAGGGCCGGTACCTGAATATTGGTGTGACCTTCAGAGCTGTTGAGATGACCTGCCCAGGCCACTTAGTCACCATCAGATCAAGGAGTGTGCAGAAGCTCTGAACAGTTGCTGTGTTTTTCTCATCACAGTAGGCAAAGATGTGTCTCACGACATTTGCCACCTGGAGGGAACACAGGTGAGGGTGGTGCTGCCACTGCAATGCAGTTGTGTCTTGGGCTGCCCTGCCCATCCCTCTTGAAGTCAGGACTTCAAGAACACAATTAAACCATCTCAAAGCACTGCCAAAGAAGGAAGTTCACATAAGCCACCACACCAGGCACAGATGGCAAAAAGGAAGGCATTAATTCCAGGCCTGAAGGAGGTTTGGAATCAGCACCCCAGACAAAATGCCACTGTGCAGACAGTGGGAAAAGGACAGACAGCAACAACAGCAAGGCGAGGTAAGGCAGATCTGGGTAACCTGTCAGGACAAAAATTCCCACCCTGGCAAACTGTGGGAAAAGGAAACAACTGCTTACACAAAGGCCAACCCAAGTTGTGTCAACAGCACAGATGCCTTGTGGATATCCAGGACTTGGACAGATAAAAGTGGTACCTCAAGAACACTTGGGGATCCCCAGCACTGAGAAGATCAGAAGAAGAAGGGCCAGTGGGATGCAACAGGGACCCATGTGGTGGTGAAAATTTTGCTATCTAATCTGTGTGTGTGTGTCTGTCTCTCTCTTTCCCCCTCTCTTTTGACCTCCTATTTACTCTTATACTTAATCCATACTATTGACCTTGGCATATGGTCTTGTTTGCGCCTTAACTTTGGCTGAAGCATCTTTTAATGACCAGATCCTAATATTATTTGAGTGTCAGAAGTGGAATCCTAACACCCTCTCTACTGCCTCAAGGTGACTTCAGGAGCCTCACACACCTGGCTTTGAGAGAGAAGGTGGCAGGAACCTGACAGGGCTCAAGGGCAAAGCAATCCAGCCACAGACCACTTACATCCATCAGCCACAGCTCAGGGGATTTCATGGCTACCTCCATAAACTCCATTGGTGCTCTCTTGTCCAGGAGGCTAGAGCATCCTAAGATCTCAATGGCTGCAAGGACGACTCCTGTCCTCTCAGAAGGCCTGAGGTATCTCCCAAAGGCCTGTGGCAGGAAGGAAGGGAGTAGAGGCCAGTGCCAGCCAATGGCCCGAGGTGCTGCTTGGCTGGACAGTGAGAGCAGCCCTGGTCAGAGTGCTGGTGGCAGTGGCTGCAGTAAAGCTAGCAGCAGTGACCCCAGTCCCTATGCAGGGAAGGATGAGGATGGCCCTGGGGCAGTGAGGAGGGCTGGGCTCCCAGACATAGGGCACAGGCCCTACTGAGACCCAGGACTCGCTGGTGGCCAGCAGGGCTGGGGAGCTGCAGCTGCTGCTGCTGTTGCTGCTGCTGCTGCTACTGCTGCTGCTGGGACACCACAGTGTTCGCTGCTCAGGAACAGTGGGAACCCTCTCGCCAAGGATAGCCCTGCTGATTCTGCACCCCTCTGCACACACAAATCCCCTGCTGATTCCAGGGATGACAGGCCCAGTAAGGGGGAGGGCTCAATACCTGAACTCTCCAGGTGCTGGACGTATTCAACAAGGAGGTGATCTCAGATTCCCAGTATGCTGAGGGCTGGGCATGAACCTCTGTGGCACCTAAAGAGAGGGGAAACATGGATGTATTGGTGAGACACAGCCTCTGGGCCAGCAGCTGACCCCACCCTGACAACCATAGGGATGCAGAAATGGCTCAGGAGCAGTCGGTCACAGGAGGAGGTGGTGGGCACTGGTGAAAAGGGGGACCTGCCTCCAGTATCTGTACCCAGTGCTGCTGGCCCAGGAAGCTCTGAGCCCCTGGAGCTCTGCATGCAGTTACACAGTGGCTGCAGTACTGGTCAGGGGGAAGGGGTCACTGGACTGGAGTGTGGCAGGGTGGGACACAAGCTGTCCAGGGGACATAGAGAATGGGCTGAGTCCTGTGTGGAGGAGTAGCTCAGCTACATGGGACCATCAAGAGCCTGGCAGACAGTGCGGGGCAGGAGTGGAGGTGACAGCAGTGCTGAGGACACAGTGGCACCTGCACCAATCAACAGAAGGAGCCATTGCAAGGCCCAGGAAGCCAAGCAAATGTATCTGGGGATGTGGCTGTATGGGGGGATGCAGACCACCACAGCTTCTCTGACCTTTCTGATGACAGATGAATGTGAAGAGAGAGCAGACACCATCCAGAGCCATAGAGCTTGTCTTTTCTGTCCTGAACGACTTGAACAGGAGATGTCCCAGAAGCTTCCCAAGGACTGGGATCTCGACCTGTCCACTGACAGCAACTCTGTTCTCATTTTGACCAGCCTGGGGGAGGCAGTCAGAAGAGCAGAAGGGCTGAGGGTAGGCAGCTGAGGCCTGAAGGCCCCTCAGAGCTGTGGTTGTACCTGGGGACAGGGAAGAAAAAATGGACTGGCTGGAGGGTGGCCGGTTTTACCTGCACAGTGGAAGAGCTGGCCAGCAAATGGCTCAGACGCATAATCCTGCGCATGACCCTCTCTTGTACTGCCACTCTGTCAATGTAGCCCAGAAGTTCCTTGGAAGAGAGGAGAGCAGCTGCAGGTGAGCCCCACAAGCAGACACCCACTCCAGCAGCAGTGTGGCCCCTCTCCTGAGAAACACTTGCACCATCCCTCCAGGCTTCCTCTGCCCTCAACCAAAGCCTACAGGAGAGCTCCTGCCCCAGGGGTCCCTGTCAGGCCTGGCACAAAGGCCCCAGGAGAAGCTGGTGGGAAGCAAGGAAGGCAGGGGCTACTCTCTTCTCCACTGTGCTCCAGAAGAGTCTGGGGCCAGTCCCTGCTTCCCCAGGGCAGATGGGCACCCTCCCCACAGTGCGTTCTGCCTGCACAGCACTGGAGGGTGTCCTGGTTCTGCCTGGGACAGGGTTCCTTTGGCAGGAACCAGAACAAGACTGGAGACAACCCCAGGATCCTTCCCTTCTGGAGTGAGGAACAGTCCTCTGACCCCCCACTCTGTGCACAGATCAGACCTCCAAAATGTTCTGAAGTATCTTGATGGTTTTGGAGGCAGGAGAGCTGAGCACCATCACCTCCAGCATGGTGTCCATGGCACGCAGGGTCTGCAAGGATGACAGAGAGCAGTGCTCTGATTCTGCTGTCAATCCCAGCCCAGGGAGACTGATCTGAGCTCCCAGTGTGAGGGGAGGGACACAGGAACAGGCTGTGTGCTGGGGGCAAAGCAGCCAGCATTGCTGGATGTGACTGGAGCCCAGCAAGGGACAAAGGGACGAGGGTGGGAAAGTGCAGCTGACACCATGGCCTGCCCTGGATCTTTGGTCCTAAGGCAGCATGGGGTGGCCAGGAGCAGCCAGGGGGACTGGAGCCTCTTCCAGTTCACCCAGCACTTACCCGAGTAAAGAGGGATGCTTCCAGGCTCTGCATTTCCCACTTTGGAGGAAGGAAAAAGGTGCTGTCAAAGCACACTCTTAACAGTTTTCTCTTCTTCTCCAACACTGTCCCCAGTGTGCTGTAAAGAGAGAGGGGCCTGCTTGGACACTGGTGCTGGGAGCAGCACCTGAAGGTCTCCTGCAGCATTTGGGTAGGGCTACCAGGAGTGATGAGCAGGTGGGCATGGAGCACTGGGCAGGGTCTGCAGGCCCTTGGGCCAGTACCTCAGTCCAGCAAGAGCAAGCATGGCAAGCCGCCGCACCTCTGTGCAAATCTTATTCCTGGGTTCCAATTTCAGCAGCACCTGCAGAGAACAGCTGGGCTGGAACCTGGCAGCTGCCAACACCCACTGCCACCAGAGCCTTGTCCTGCCCAAGTGCTGCCGTCACGGGCTGCTGGAGGTCCTTTCCCCTTTCCCCAGAGTGCTGTGTGCCCCCTCACCTGGATCATTTCTCCCAGCTTGCATCTGCGGCAGAAAACATCCAAGTCCTGGGAGAAGCCACTGTCTTTGGCAGCTCTGCACAGGGTGCAGATGCTGTCAAAGAACTTCAGCTTCAGGTCCTTGTCCTGGAACTGGGCATCAGAGACAATGGGGCAGTGTGAAGCGAGGATACTCAGCCAGCATGACCAGAGGTATGGGGTGCAGTGCCCTGTGGGAGCAGTTGCTTCACAGAGCCAGCACTCCTGGCCAGGCACAGCCACCATCCTACAGGCTGTGGGTACCTGGTTGGGGGTGCTGGCAAAGGCCTGGATGAAGTCCATGGCTTCCTGTGTGCACATGGCATCTAAGGGAAGGGAAGAGAAGAGAAGGGAAAGCTGCAGAGGATACTGTGACAGGAGAGCAGAGGAAGGAGACCTGCCCTCTGCCCAGGCCAGGCCTGCTCCCCTGGCATGGCCTTCCTGTGTGGCTGGAGGGTGTCCAGCAGAGGAGCTACCCTGATGGAGCATGGCATGGCAGGGCAATGCCCAGTGCCCTGGGCTGAGAAGCATACTGGCAGAGGGACAGGACATGTCCAGCATCCCACAGCACCACTGCCTCCTGCCAGCCACTGATCCTTGCTGCCCATGACCCAGAGAAGGACCTGGGGCCCCTCTGCTGTCCTCCTCCTTGGCAGAGCCTGTGCCAAGGCTGATGTCCTGCCCTGAGCAGCCCAGGTACTCTGGCATCACTCTCACCTCTGCAATCCCTGCTGCTCGTGTGCCGAGGAAAGCTGATCCTAGTGTGGGGACCCAGCCCTGCCCAGTCCCACAAGGCCCCTCACCTCTGGGCTGTAGTGACTCCACCATGGTCACCTCAGTGGGCTCTGCTGCAGAGCTGCTCTCCTGAGGAGCCCCCACCTCCTCCCAGGCCACCCTGGGCCATCTTGGGGATCTCTTTTCCATTCTACAGAATAGAGAAAAAGACAAGGGGGAAGGTTGGGTGGAACACCTTCCTCTCTGCTCCAAGGCAAGATGTGAGCTATGCTCGCAGGCTTGTCACCAGCTGCCTGCTCCTATCCTGTCCCGTCACTGTCCTGCCAGACACTGCAGGCTGAGGGCTGGTTTCATGTCAACAAAACCTGGGAGCTTTGCTAGGGGCAGCTGGCAGGTCACAGGGGCCCTTTGTGACACCCCAGTTTTCCCCAACACGGTACTCCCACTGAAACATTCCAAACCACATGCTGCTCCCTTCCCCCACTCCCCCTCCCCTTCCCTCTGTGGCAGGATGGAGAAGAGAACTGCCGGCAAAAAATATGAAAGGTCACAGGTTGAGTTAAGAACAATTTACTGAAAGCAGCAGTGAAACAAATCAAGAGCCCTGAGCTGCCAAAGCTTATGGACAAAAAAAGAGACTAAGGTCTGTGATGGCAGTGAGGGGGATGGACACAGAGACACCCAGCAGGAGTGGAACACTCGAGAGGAAAAGCCAGATTTGAGGGTGGGAAACATGAGAGGACAGAAGGGCAGGATTGAGAGGGGAGAAAACAGTGGGAAATGTGAGGGGAAAAGGACGTGAAACATGAGGGCAGAAAAGGGCAGAAAAGATGAGGCAAAAAAGGGAAACGTGAGGGTACAAAAAGGTAAGAAACATGAGTGGAGGAAAGGGTGTGAAACATGAGGGGAGAAAAGAGCATGAAACATGAAGGGAGAAAAGGATGGGAACTGGAAAGCAAAAAAGGACAGTAAACTTGAAAGAAAAGGATGGGAAATGAGAGGAAAAAAGGGTGCAAAACGGAAGGGGAGAAAAGGTGGAAAATGTGATGGACAAAACAAAGGCAAATGCATGGGGACAGAAGGACAGGAAATATGAGAGGGAAAACATGGCAAGAAACATGAGTGGAAAAAGGGCAGAAAATGTGACGGGAGAAAAGGGAAGGAAACGTAAGGGGAGAAAGACAGGAAATAGGAGGAAAATTGCTGGGATTCATAAAGTTAGAAGGTTTTAAGGAAATGGTTAAAAAGAGTAGGCCTCAGGCAGAAGTTTTGCTAGCATTGCAAATACAGCAAAAAAGTTTTCTAAGCAGTAGAGCATACGTGACAAATAACAATAGACCTCTGTAGAAC
>JAWWMQ010013505.1:0-15797 GCA_035047885.1 Chlorospingus flavigularis
CTACTGATCATCTCCTTGGCAAACTGGGAGTGAGGGTCCGTAGTGATGCAGAGTCCCCAGGCAGATGCAAAGGAGAGTACTTTATTGCAAAAACCAGGCTTTTGAAACACTCAGGCCTTTATCAGTTCCATAGCTTTAAGCCATAACAAACACAATTCAACCAACCACCATGCACCACGATGGTAAGATGCGATGGTTATATAATTTGTTTTCCTACCTCTAATTCAGCTCCATCACTTTCCCATAGTCCTTTTCTACTTAGCCAATGTAACAAGCCTCAGCCATGGTTTTACAAGACCTTCCTTTGGTAAGGTTTTACCTATATGCAATAGCAAACCACTAGTTTCTTCAGTGCCAAGACTTTAGTTAGACGATTTGCATCTGCCCTTCCAGTGAACCCTAATGGGGAGAGAAAAACCTGTCAGAGATGTTCAGTCATTCCATTTTCTAGACAAGCCAAATAAAAAGAAAAGCAAGCTATAGGATTATGTACTTGCTCTTACAAAACACCTGCTGCCATCTGACAGTGAACTAGCAGAAAATCAACAAAAATGAGACTTGAGTCAAACAACCCATTGAACGGAATAATGATGTTATAAATAGAAACAACACATTTCCAGACTGTTGAGATACTTGAAATGTCAGCAAGGGATTGAGAGCAAAGGCTGAACAAATGGGGAAGGATTAAAAGAATCCTAAGAAAAACATGACGAAAAATTCTGAAATATATGAGCAACTGACCTGTTTAAGCCTTCAGAAAATCAGTGGCCGCTGATTTAGATAGGCATTCAAGTTAATTTACCTGTGCACTTTCCACTCCTTTTTCACCTGTCAACATCACAGGGTGAATTGTGACCATGGAGTCACGATTATTTGGATTCTATTCTTAGCTTTAGGAGAGAAGTACAGCAGCTGAAGTACCTGTTACTGATGTGATACCCAGGAACACAGAGTTGACACATTTCATTCTTGTCCAATCACAAATAATAATACTGAGAGGATAGGATTGCCGTCTTTTCATGACACTCATCTTGTTTCACAGCCTGCTCTGATTCTGGTGAAAATTTTCATTAGCTTCTCTCGAAAAAGGAGAAAGTCCAATTAAATTTCCCTCCCTACTCGTGGAGGTTTAGCATTTGGTTTGTTGAGCCTAAAAATAGAATTGGAACTAGCAGGAATTACTGTATTTTAAGCATCCAGTCCATTAAGACAATCTCAGTTTGATAAAAGCCTATGTGCTATTGGCTAAAGAATACTCTGTTTCCCCCAAGAGCAGATGCATGCAATTTTATCAAACTTTCTGTAACAAACTCCAGTAATAAAAAATCCAGTAATGCAAAAGAGTCACAAGTAGCAGGAAGAATGATTTCACCATTTAGGGAACCAACCTTCTCACCTTCTTTTGGAGTGAGCATAATCTGGTAGCTGAAGTAACAAACTTGAAGACAGAAATCTCCCTACTACTGAGAAATTGCTGACACAGGAACCACCTAAGCTCTGTGATTTTCTCTTTTTCGTTCATCGGTCAAGCCTAGTAGCCTAAAATTTACAGGGTCAATCAAAGACAAATGCTGATCTAGTCAGAGGTTTATGAAAGGTCCAAAAATAATTGGAGCTCTTAGACAATGGAAATGGAAGCAATCGATTTCCTTGCAACATATCCCTAAAACTCATTCCCTCCTATTCATAACTAATGTATAGCCACCAGTACAATCAGGAAAAGATGAAACTTACTGATGTCAGCAAGGGAAGGATTTGAAAGAACTGTTCCCATTAATCATCATATGGACAGTAACTCTATCATTAAAGTCAGAGCCCTGTTAGTAAGTATCACTTGTGGGAAATTCAGGACTCCTGGACAATGGACCAAGAAGATTAAGCAGAAGCCATTTATTGTTGACATGATGCACTTACACATTCTAAGTCTCTGCACATGCTAGTCCCGCATTTCTTATTGGTGCCTTTCTCTTGTTCACGCATTCTGTGTGCACCTCTCAGAAGATGTGTATGGTTACAGTCCAAGTGCTTTGCCGCCCCGTTATCGAGTTCATGTAGTCTTGGAATTTGGTTTTCAGCTTCTTTCTTATTTTAGCACAGTTTATGTCTTAGAATCCTTGATGAATCCCAGAGGGCCCTGAGAAAATTCTATTAAGAACAGTTCCAAGCTGGATGGCTGGTGCACACTGTAGTCTAAGTGGTTCAGATGCATTGCTTCAATTCCCCCTTCTTCTTCTTCTTGCACCAGCCAGATCCTTTCCACTGTATTTTCTTCCAAGAGGCTCACTAATTTCATGATGCATGGAATAACACAAAGCAATATAATAATGACTACTAGTAATAACAAAGCTCCATTTATGATATCTTTCAACCATCCAGTTATTCCCCATCTCTCAAACCATTCATCCAAACCCCAGTCATTCCCAGTCAATTTCTTCATGTTACTGTTGTTTGAGTTTCCTGTGAATGGATACACAATGGTCAGAGAGGTTTATAAAACACATTCCTTCAAACTCCTCACACTTGTGCCCATGTGCTAACAACAAATCTATACCAGCTCTATTTTGCAGTCTGCCATGTCTCATACTATCTACGTCAGTGAGCATCTGATTTGAAAGAGCTGAAGTTACCTTTAGTTGTTTGACCATCCAGCATCCCAACTTACTAAGTGTAGCCAAAGCTTGAGCAACAGCAACATCTGGAGTAAGGAATTATGCTATTATTCGTACTGGAGCACCCTAAAACTCTACATGATTTTCACAATCAGGTCTTAAGCTTTGTGATTGCTCTTTTTGTTCTCTTGCTATGTCCCACTCTCCAAATAGTCTGATTCAGCATTTCACATGTTAGGAGCAAACATGGTTAGTTTTCCTAAGTAACAAGGACCATCAAACTGATTACTTGGGATTGCTGGCCATGCCCTATCTCCACAGATTAAAAAGACACCTGGTGGAAGCTTTCTTACAGTTGCATTTGTACCAGCACTTCTAGGATAAGTCCAATTGTGGCACTATTTGGTCATGTTCTGATACCATGGAGAATTGGGATTTAGGATGACACTATTATTTTTGGGTCATGGGACTAGGACATTGCTCATATAAGTTGATTTTGGGTTTAATTTCCAGGTACTGATCCTAACAAATATAATTCTTGGGGCTCTAGTCCGCTTTCATTCTGTGATTGTGTTATTATACCTGCTTGGAAGTCCTTGCCTTCTGCCTTAATTCTCAACCTTAAGCATATGTCCAGTTTTGTACCACCACTGGCTATGTTACACCAGCGATCCTCCATGCTTGGTTTATTTGCTTCCACCTATGGTTTTCCTCCAGCTCCCACCGATTTCGCAAAACCAGTAAAGTTACTTATTGAGGTACCAATTAAACATGTGTGGAAAGGATCTCCTGACATGGCTAAGGATAAACAAAAGAAATCCACCCCAGCAGCATTGGCCCAAGTAGCCACATATTCTGTGGATGCCATCCTGGCAGGTTAATGTCTTCCGCATTACAGATGTTGCCACATATCTCAAGTAACAGAGAGAAACCTCCAAAAACCTGCACATCTAATTTAAGACTATTTTTCATCCTTAGCATCGGCAAAGAACCCTTCACCTATGAGGTCAGGGAAAAAATCCAAACTGACTCTGCCTCTTGCCCCTTGTGCTCTTTTTCTATTCCATCTCCTTTGGTTTTTCGTCTCACCTTCACTTTGTTTGTTCCCACTGCTTAGGTCTAACTCCCCATGTTCCAGGAATAAATATTCCGTTTCCACATTCAAGGGCCTTGATCTTATTCTCTCTCTCCTTTCTCTTGAGCTTCCGAAGTTCATTACGATACCACTGAATAGCCTGTCCCAATTGCTCCCAAGACTCAAATTCAGCACTTCTTGACAGGTGTCAGGGGAATCAACCATTATTCCTGTCATTTGGGATAACACCACCCAGGTATTAAAGTTTTGGGAGTGCTGATGTCTACACTCTATACCCCTTGGGAAGTTCTTTCCTTTAAACTCACACCACCTATCTGATCCACACCTTGCATAGTCTAATCTCACCTAAGGATAACAAAAACATTCACATTTCTGAGGGCAATTGATGTTTTCAGGTAGTACTGGTTGTTGGTTCATTGTTGATATTTGGGATCAGTGTCCTTCTCAAACCAGGGATTAACCCATTTCACAGGTATCCATCAGGGTCTTTTGTCTCTAATGATACAAACCTTAACCCTTCCCCACATCAGTAAATCTGCAGGTCCTTCTCATAAGCCTGTCATAGGATTTTTAGAACTAACTTTTGGTCAGTGCTGTATCAATTCAAAATCTTGCTGCAAACCTGAGTAATGTGTTATTGCTGGGGTTCACTATGATTACCTACAAACCGTAGATCATTCATAACATAGACTGCTTTCAGCACTCTATCCTATGGGCTCAGCCCATCCTCCCTTTTTTTTTTTGCTTATCAGGCAGTCCTTTCAGTACCTGATTTATCCTTTCAATGATAGCTTGTACTGTGGAGTTCCCTGGAATATCTGTTATGCTTCACCCTGCAACAAGCTAAGAAATCCTGGGTCTGTCGGGCTATATGTCCTGACTCATTGTATGTTTTAATTTTCTGAGGCAAACCCATGAAGGCAAAGCAGTCTCAAAAGTGTCGAATGACAAAATAAGACCCTTCGCTTGTTGTAGGAATGGCCCAAACCATGGCAGAGAAGATGTCTATGGTTACAGGAATGCATTTAGACAAAAGACACCTAGATAGTTGCATCCATTTGCTACAACTGCAAAGGCCCCAGGCTATGAGGGTTGACTCCAGGACCCAATCCGCCAATCATACCCTGGCATTCTGGACAGGTTGTGACAATTCCTTGAGCATCCTGGAGCGATATTCCAAATTGTTTGGGTAAAACTTTTGCACTTTGGTGAAAAAATTCATGAGCCCTTCTGGTTCAGCCAAACTTATCGATATTAGGAGAAGCCGAGGCCCATAGTGGTGCCATTAAGCAGCCAGCCTTCTCCATTCCTAAGACCAGGCCTTCTGTCAATCCAGAGTGACTCTATATATGGGTAATAAAATAGTCTTGTTTGTGAGAATTGAGTAACTGCCATAGTTGCAAAAAGATTTGCCACAACCCCCAGTTTTGAATTTCCTTTAGCAATGCTTGCTCCATGCGCTCAACAACACGTACCATGTAGAGAGAATCAGAAACAATGTTAACAGGACCATTGGGCCATTTTTTGAACACTCTAATAACAGCACATAACTCAAGAACCTGTAAAGAGTCTTCTGGTCCCTCAAGGATTTCACTGAGCCATTTGCCTCTGTCCTACCAAGTAAGGGCTGCTTTAGAAGTTTTTCAACTGGCATCAGTAAAAACTGTGAGGCCTTCTACAGGTTGCTTTGATAGCCAAGGAAGTTCTTCCACCTGTTGGTTCAAAGCTTAGGAGGGGCAAAATGAGTGCTGATAACACCGGGAAAGTTTAACAATTCCCATTGTAATGCCATTGTGTCTGAATTCTGCAATGACAATTGTAAAAAATCTTTCGTTAGTGGGAGAAGAATGTTTTGGGGTTCCATTCCTGCAATTTCCACTGTCCACTTTGGTGCCACGATCACAATTTTTGCTATAGCTTCCATTCGTGTGGTCAAGGATTCATTCAAATTACACAGTGAAAACACCCATTCCAGGATTTTAGTGGCTGATTAGCCTGGCTATCCCCACTGCTTTAGGATAGCCGTCATGTGCTTTTCTCTATTCAGCACAGCCAGAGACAATGGTAAATTAGGAGACCAACGATCTGCAAAGGAATTACCCAATTTAGTGGTAATTTGAGTCAAAGCCTTCTGTTGTTTTCCAGTTAGTTCATGCATCAAATTGGCCTGATTTCCCTCTTTCAATAATGGCATTAGGGGCTCACGGTCTTCATTAATAATGCCACAGGTTCTACAAATGCACTGTAAGTCCCCAATTAACTTCTTGGGGGTCATCTGTCAAGGTCCAAATTTCCATACAAATAGTTAATTTTTGGGGCCAAATTTGGGCTTAAGTGATAAGCATACCCAAATATTTCCATAGGGCTTGTTGGACTTTATCCAGGGCAATTTGAAGGCCTGCCTTCTGCAATTATTATAAGGCAGGTAGCAGGGCTGCTGTATTCAGGTGTTCTGCTATAATTATGTTATCTATGTAATGATAGGTAAGATACTGTGAGTACTGTTTTCTCAGTGAGGCTGGTGCCCAGGCAACAAGCATACAGTTGGCACATCATGGGAGAATTTTGCATCCCTTGAGGCAATATAACCCATTGATACCTTTTTGCTGCCTCTGCTTTGTTAATGGATGGCACTGAGAGGGCAAATTTCTCACTGTCATCCTCATGCAGGGGGATTGTGAACAAGCAATTTTTAAATCAATAATCAACAGTTACCAATTGACTGGTAACATTGATGGTGAGGGTAGGCCAGGCTGCAAGGGTCCCATATCCTGTATTACAGCATTAATCACTTGAAGGTTATGTAATAACCTCAATTTTCCTGATTTTTTAGGAATTACAAAAATGGGTATGTTCCAGGGGCTTGGAGAAGGTACCATATGCCCCCTTTCCAATTGCTCATCAACCAGTTCATTAACAAGGGCAAGCTTTTCTTTAGCCAGCAGCCATTGATCAACCCAGACTGGTGTTTCTGTTAACAATTTTCATTTTAGGGTTGGCTGTCCCTCAATGACCACTGCTAAAAACCCTCATTGGTGAGACGGAAACCCATCTGACTCAATGTGTCTCGTCCCAGCAGCCAGATTATCACATAAGATCTCGCCTGAGCCCAAATATGTGCATTCTCATCAACCCATACTGTTAAGAGCGTTTTACTGATTCGAGTCATTTGCACACCTCCCATCCCCATAACAGATATTCCCAAGGTGTTCAGAGGCCATTTTGCAGGCCGTGCAAATGAGGGAACAATGGTGACATCTGAACCTGTGTCCAGCAATGCAGCTTTTGTTGTGAGAGTTCCTCCATCAGGGTGGTGAAAAGTAATGGGTTTACTGGTTTTGCTTCTGATAATGGTAATGTAAACATTACCTGAGGGGTTCCTGTTGACCCAAAACCTCTATCCCCACTATGCATGACCCCCTGTTTCAGAACCTTGGCCTCAAAGGGAAATAACTGTGCCAGTCTAGTGCCTTTTGGAACAGGGATAGGTGGCCTCCAAGTCTATACCATTATCCCAATATTGCCAAAATAATCTGCATCAATCAGTCTAGGTTAAAAAAAAAGCCTTGTTTTGATGTGGATGATCTTCCTATCAGGAGAGCACTAAGTCCATAGCCCAATGATCCATTTGCTGTTGATGGCATGACCTCTACATTGGTGTCTGTCAAAGTGATGTCTACTGCTGTCTCCATATCCACTCCTGCAGATACTGGCGTTGCTGAGTGGAGGATGTACAGGCAGCTGCCTGGTTGTGGAAGAGCATTTGTGTCATTGTGCGTTCCCCCTTCACACTCACTTTCTCGTTTCCCAAGGGGGTGCCATCTCTCTTGTGTTTTGATTTACATTTGCTGGTCCCATGTCTGAACTTGTCACATCTGTTGCCATTTTTTTCCACTTGTGGCTAGTGAAGTAATAGAAGAAATTCTTAGTTCTAGCAACTGTTACTAATCAACACAGACTGTTGCTCACACAAAGCTGTGTTACAATTCCTGAACCCAGAGAAAGAGAACAGAGGCTTCATAGAATTAGGAAGAGTTTATTTTTCTTTCTTTTATAAAGCAAAAGGGAGAGCGCATATTAGAGTGGGAGATGGAGTAGGCTATTCAGGAAGTCTGTACCTTCTGATTGCCTCATTCAGTGGGGAATAAGAAGAGGGTGATGCAGTGAGAATTTAGAAAAAAAGGGGGCAGCATCCCCCAACCATTTGAAAACTCCATGGGAAATGCCCCACGGCCTCTCCCTTTATTCAAATAAAGTTATGGGACTCCTCTGGCTCTTTTTGGACAAAAACTTCTGGCATCAGGAATTAATTTTGCTGAGAAAATGGGCACTCATCTGGGGTCCTTCCACCATCCCATGGCAGTGAGTGGGAGCTCAAGGTACCCCTCAGCCAGCTTTGGTGATCAGTTCCCTTTGGTTGCAGCCAGCACTAGG
The DNA here is from genome assembly GCA_035047885.1 of Chlorospingus flavigularis. NCBI lineage: Eukaryota > Metazoa > Chordata > Aves > Passeriformes > Passerellidae > Chlorospingus > Chlorospingus flavigularis. Next base: position 8,140 of record JAWWMQ010013505.1, read on the forward strand.
CAATTGGTTGAGTACCCAGTAGTGTCCACTCGAGACAGAAAAGTAGTAGACTAGAGAGTCCATGAAGAGTCCACAGGGAAGGACCACTGAAAATGTCACCAATCAATGGGATTTTTGGGGAGTAAACCGGAGAGGGTACTCATAGAGGTAAAGGATATCCATAGGTAAAGCCAGCAATGGGTCCTGGCAAAAAGGAAAATGATCCAGAAAGGTCTCTGAAGAATCCCTTGGGAGAATGTTGAGGTAGTTTGCACCTTCTCCCAGAGGTAATTAAGGACAAAGAGGGTGTTGGTATGTTGGGAAAGGATTGGTTGAAGTGGAATGTGGAGGAATATGGTTAAGGCAAGTAGTAGCAGAAGGCATTTATTATCAAAATTTGACAGCTGATTCAGCTGCAGGTTCTTTGTATCCCCAGCTTCCAGGACAGGGAAAACAAGAAAGTCAGGATTAAGAGGTGTTTCTTTATGGTGGGAAGTGGCAGGACCAGGCACAGAATGTAGGACTACAAGCATGGGCTTAGGCTTGTGGGGAGATGCGGGCCCGGGCTGTGACTCAGCACCAGGCAGTACCTGACCCCACCGTCCGCACGAGCCCCCCCCCAGACAGGGATGGCAGTGGGCCCCGAGGCCCATGAGGCTGCCGGACACCCCAGCTGCCTGTGGTGCTGCTGGTTGTGCCCACTGGGTGTGCCAGTGGGGGCCATGTTTGGACATTGTGTCAGGACAGAGACTGGCTCTAGTATATGGTTTATGGCAAAGAGGGTGAGCCCAAAGAGGAGGAGCAAAAAATATCTGGGAAATGCAAATTGTACTTGGCAGGATTAGGATTTTTTTTAAGCATTTTGTTTTGGTCACTGGAGAAACAGGTGATTTTGAGCTGTGCGAGAATGAGCACCCACAGGCAGTAGCAGGAGCGGGGGCTGAAGAAAGGGCAGAATAAAGCTCCTGGATGAATTGGTTAGAAAGATACAGCAAGTGTATGTAAGAAGAGATGAGGAAAAGGTGAAGGCAGTAGTGATGGCAGTGTTCTTTCTGCTGCGGAGGGATAAACTGCAGTGCCCAAGGGGGCCTCTGGGACAGAAGGGACGAGTTTGGCCACAAGGATGGGGCAGAGGCATTCCCTCCTCTGCAGGGGAGAGCCCACCCAAAGAGCATCTTGGAAGGAATCAGTGTACTATCTGCAAGGACACTGAAAGCAAGACTGCTCGCAGAAACAACTGGATCCTCAGCAGGATCAAGTCCAGTGATTAATGACATGGATTGTTAGGGGTGTCAGGGGTTCCCGTTATACCAGGGACCCGCCACACTGGAGCCCTTGATAACATTTAGGGTGGGTCCGGAACAGGAGGAGATGTTTTCTTGGTAGACACAGAGGCTGCTCAATCCACTTTGCATTTTATCCCTTAATAGGAAAAATTGTCAAGAATTTCTTTAATTCTTCAGGGGGTAAGTGGAAAAGAGGTGGGAATGTGTTTCATTCTACCATGGTTAGTACCTCTGGAGATAAAGTTTGAAATACATTAATTTCTGTTTGTTCTTACTTGTAATTATAAGTTACCAGGAAGGGATTTGCTGTCTACACTGGGAATGCAAAATTACATTGTAAAAAGTGATACAGAAACTAACGTTATTGGAACTTTGTGTTAAATGTCTGAGAGAGCCTATGCTGCAGTAAACCCACAAATGTGGGCAGTCCCAGGGAAATCTGGAAAATGAACTCTGGAGCCTCTCCAAACTACTTTGAAGCAACCATGATAAGTGATGTCTAAAAAGCAATACCCTCTTTCCAAGGCAGGGAAAGAAGGGGTTGCAGACTATTACTGAGTCCCTGTTAAATGCAGATCTTTTAGATCCATGCATGCCTGCATATAATACTGCTGTCCTGCCAGTTAAGAAAGTGCATGAATGGACACCAGAAGGAATGCAGAATTTTAAAATGTTAGGGAAAAAACAAGCAGATTAACTGAAAGTTGTGTCCTAACCCTTCTGGACAGGGAAAAAGAATTTGAATTCTATGTGGATGTTAAACAGGATCATACTAAAATAATTTTACTATAGGAACACTGGATTACACAGCAGCCTGTTGCCTACTTTTCTAAGATGTTAAACCCAGAGGCCGAGAGGCTGGCCTCATTGTCTGCAGAATTGTGCAACTATGGCTTTAGTAGTAACTGAAACCCAAAAACTGATGACAGGAAAATGTTTTATGAGACTTATGAAAGTCTCACATCAAATTTAAGTTTTGTGAAGTGACAAACCCTCTAAGTGGATGTTCAGGGCCTGGTTATTACAGTATAAAACTTATTTAATGGAACAAAAATATTTAGGATTGAGAAGTGGGGAAGTGTTTAACCCAGCCTCCTGTTAAACAAGGACTTTGAAGAGTCCTGGAGACGGGGGCCAGGAAGAAAGCCATGACTGCATTCTAGTGATAGACCTCCAGACCTGGGATAGGGAAAATTTAGAGAGACACCCCCTGGCCTAAGAGAGAAAATGTGTTCATTAACGAGCCTTCACGGGTAGTAGAAGGGATGCAAGTTATAGGAGACGCTATTGCTAAGGGAAGGGAATTAGAAGAAGGGAGGATGCCACTGCCCACATGGTCAGCTCAGACTGCGGAGCTGTATGTGTTTCTAAGAGCCTGTGAATTAACATTTGTACTGATTCTAAGCATGCATGTGGAGTGGTACACACATTTAGAAATCTGTGGGAGGAAAGAGGTTTATTAATCTGCAGGGGAAAAAACATTAGCACATGACAGCTTAATAACTCCTCTCTTGGAAGTGGTGAATTTACCAAAAAGTGGGGCAATGATGTGCATTAGGGGACATCAGGCAAGGTACTCGGAGGAGGCAACAGGCAATTGACTGGCAGAGGAAGAAACTCAGAAAGGAATATTTCTGCCATAGCTCTCGAAGACCCTCCCAGTGACTCAATCACTGCCAGAGAAACTGTCTTTTCCACCAAGGGAGCTGGAGATAGTTTAAAATGGTAGGACAAAGAAAAAAAGGGAATAATTAGTTGACAAGGGATGGCAAAGAATAGATACCAGAAACTTTAGCCCTACAAGTAGTAGAACATCTCCCAGTCAACTCTGACTCACAAAACAAAGTTTCTAGCTCTGACTCTTTAAATCCAAGTAAAACAGAGTCTGCGTGTGTATCAGAGAATGTATCGAATGTGTCTTCAGACTCTAAGAACAGTGTTTCGTCTTCTAGTTCTCTCGAGCTTCATAATGTCCCTGCAGCCAAAAAAAGTCTTTCGTCTCTCCCTCTGAGAAAAAATGAAAACTGTTCAGACTTTTCGCTGTGTTCTGTAAATGTGAAAATATGTGAAACTTGTATGAGAGAAGAAGTGAGATGTGTAGAAAAAATAAATGAAAAGAAGTTTTGTGATAAAGAGACTGTGCGTTCTAAAGTTGTTCATGCAAAAACAGTGAAAACTGATTTAGACTCTGCTGTGCCTGAGGTGGAGGCTAGAGCTGAAAGAGTCGCTCCCACTCGAGAAATTGAAGCTCCGAGTTCAATACAAACGTGTCGAGTGCATGGAGACTCAGAGAGTTCTTTTTTAGTAAAGCAAAGACCTAAATTTTCTGCTGTTTGTCAATCTATAGATTCAGAAAAAGAAAAGTTAGCTTTGAGCAAGAGAGTAGAGTCAAAGATTAGAAGTGTAGCCAAGAATTGATTCAAGTTAGAGAGAGAAAAGAAGTAGATGAAAAAACAAAACATTTTCAAAAGTCCTCTAGAAAAACACAAGTTGAATTTTTAAAATCCCATGATTTCCTTCCTTGTATTTTAGAGCAAAGAGATGTAAATTTAAATTCTGAGTTTGATGTTAGCAGCCCTCCAGCTGAGTTTTCGTTAGCAGAGAGACACTGAGAAACATGCAGTAATGCTTTTAATGTAACAACTTCAAAGTTAAAAGTCAATATTAGATGCGTTCCTAGATCAGAAGAACACGCCTCTGTCCCAACCCCTTTGAGCAGAGCTTCAGAAGAAGCATGTTACTTGATAGAGCCCGCCCCTATCTTTCATGGCAAGACTCCAAAGAAAGCGTGTTGTTTAGAAGTCTCTGCCAAGAAACTAGACATTAGCAGAGTTCCCAAGCTTAGCCAAGCTCCCAAACTTAGCCAAATTCCCAAGCCTAGAAGAGTTCCCAGACAAGATTACAATGTCCCTGCCAAGAATTTAGACATAAGCAGAATGCCTAAATAGCACTAGTAGTTAGACTCTGACAAAAAACCTCACTGCTTTGTCTGTTCTAAACCTAGTCATGTCACAAAAAGATTGTCATGTGTAAAGATTCCAACCAAAATAACTTTTTACCTATCATAAGATGTGATTGTCATGATGTATATGATCTGCTAATGTCTTGTTGTACAAGTTTTGTCCTCAGTTTACAGAAGTTTCCAAAATTCAAGATTTTACATTACATAGATGACTTGCTCATCACAGCTTCAATGCAGACAGAGATGCAGCAAACCTGTGCTAGTGTTAGAACTGAAATCCAAAGTGCTAGACTTGACATTTCTACGACCAAACTCCAAAGATACAACAAAGACTTAAAACTGTAACATCAACTCTCCAAAGAAGACAAGCTCATCGCTGTGTTCCAAAAAATCCTACTGTAGTTCGAGCTTTTCAGCTTGTTCCTCAACCTTTTAATTTAATCACAAATTCTGCTTATGTTGCTAATGTAGTTAAGAAAATAGAAAGTTCAATTTTAAAAGATGTTAGCAATGAAATTTTACATCGTTAACTTTCATGTCTTTTTACAACTTTACAATATAGAACTAATCCATATTTTTTTTCTCACATTAAAGCTCACTCTTCACTTCCTAAATTTTTAATAGAAAGAAATGCAAGAGAAGACAAACTGACAATGGTTATTTCTAACACTTTGCCAAACATTTTTGAACAAGCAAAATTGAATCATGCTTTTTTTCACCAAAATGCACAAGCACTCATGCGAATATTCCAAATCTCAAAAAGTCAAGCGAAAGCTATCATCAATACTTACCCTGACTGTCAGCTTGTGCAACCTCCTGCTTCTACAAGAGCAGTCAATCCCCGAAGCTTGCAAAGCCTGCAATTGTAGCAAACAGACATCACTAAATACCCTTCCTTTAGTAAATTCAAAAATATTCATGTTTCCGTAAACACGTTCTCTAGTGCAATTTTTGCTTCCCTTCACACAAGTGAAACCAACAATCGTACCTGTCATCATTTTCTGCAAATTTTTGCTTCATTGAGTGTACCCCAAGAAGTAAAAACTGACAACAGTCCCGCATACATATCTCAAAAATTAGCCACATTTTTAAATGAATAGTGTTCAACACATCTTTAGTATTCCCCACTCTCCCACAAACCAAGCAATTATTAAAAAGACACATCAAACCCTAAAACACATTTTAAATCAACAGAGAAGAAGAATGGAGATCACCCCACAGATGAGGCTGAACAAGGCTCTGTATGTTTTCAGTTTTCTAAATAGTTCAAGTACAGAACCTGATCCACCAATTTTTAGGCACTTTTCAAATAGCACACAAGCAAAACTGAAGAAAAATCCTCCTGTTCTAATTAGAAATCCTGAATCTAGATAGATTGAAAGTCCGTTTCGATTAATAACGTGGAGCAAAGGGCATCTGTCTCCACAGATGCTGGAATTAAGTGAGTCCCTGCTAAAATCATCAAACCCTATCACACCTCAGAACCTGTTGACGAGCCCAGAACCGAAGAAGCAAGTACGCAGACGTGAGCCGAATCGAAGAATCCCAAGTCTCGCCTGACGTTCCTTGTGCCTGACGTTCTTTGTGCATCAGTAGAACCTACGAACCCTAATTTTGTGTCAATGTTGTTTATGAGTATGCCAATTGTATGCTGAATGTTTGTTTAACAGAGCTAATTTTTAGCAAAAGTTTAAGTTATTGTTTTTGTAGAGAAAAGATTCTGCCAAAACCTGGCTCATGAAAAAGATAGAGCAAATTCAAGTTGTATGTTCGTATTAGTAGATTTTAATTGTTTTTTGTCGTGCAGATTTGCCTGTAGAACAACCGAAACCAAATGTTTGAGTGACCTTAGCCAAAGCTGCCAGCTCAGATACTATATGTTTGTCTAACTCAAAACCAGAAAAACCTTTTTCAATCTGTCTGGTTAGTGCGCCAGTGAAAGAGTTGCCTTTAGTCAAAAAACAATCCAATAGTAGGCCAAGTAGAATTGACAATAGAAACAATCCCTCATTGAATTAGAACGTTTAGTCCAAAAAACTTCTCAAAGCAGCATCTAAACCTCAAGAATTAGAAATCCTTAGTTCTTTAACCATAGATTTTTGTTTTACTTTCAGAACTCATGCCTAGCGAAAAAGTGATCCCCCAAAGTACAATGTTACCCCTCATTATTTTGCATATAAGAATTTGAGTTTTTAGTGTAATGTTTCAAACAGTTGAGATGTACTTCCTGAGACTGATCAATATCCACGGCAATTGCCAAAGAAGTATTAGTTCATTTGCAGAGACAGAGCTTAGCAAAGCATTCCAACTCACCTTAAAGGTAGCCCTTGTAGCATTAGTATGCTCACCATAATTACCCCCACTGCCAAAGCAGTGATGAAAAAGAAACAAAAGAGAATGAGAGCTGTTCCTCATTATAGAGAGAACTGTCAGAGTAATTTTATGCCTTAGAATGCTGCCAGAAGAGTTTCAGCAAGTATATTTTTACCCCAATTAGCTTCAGCAGTAACATTGAAACAATTAAATAGAGTTAGATACCAGATGAACAAACAAGCTAATGCCACATCCTCTGCAATCAGTGATATGTTCACTGATGTTAATAGTGTTAGACATGCTACTCTTCAAAACAGAGCAGCCATTGATTTTCTTTTACTAGCACAAGAGCATAGTTGTGAAGAATTTAAAAGATTGTGTTATATGAATTTGTCTGATCATTCTGAATCCATTCACAGAAACATACAAAAATTGAAAGATCTGACAGCTCAAATTAAAGAAAATAGAAATTCCTAGCTAAATGATTTGTTTCAAAAATAGAGCTTTGCACCTTGGCTAAGGCAACTTTGCAAGATAGGTCTTTATGTATTAAGTATTCTGATATTGATATTGATAGTGATACCCTATATACTTTGTTGTGTACAGCAAATGATGAACAAAACAGTCCGAGAAGTTTTTGTCATACAAGCAAGAGAATTAAAAAGTAGAAGCACAGAGAGTGTTCAAAATCTCACGAAAGTAGTAGATGAAAGTATAGACATAGATAAAAGTTTTGAATTAAAACCCTAAAATCGACCAGAGTTTTTTAAACAATGACTTGTGACTATTGTCAAACGTGATTCATATCTCTTTCAAAAACTGAGCCTTCACAGCATTAAGTTACTGTGCTGTAATATAGCAATGCTTAAGATCAGTGCAAATAAGTCTCCAGCAGATAATAAGCAAAAATTTTACAATAAAGCTATAAAACGCAAGTAGTAAGCGACAAAAAAATGAAAGTTTCTGAATCAACAGAGAAGGAGAATTGCTGGGATTCATAAAGTTAGAGGGTTTTGAAGAAATGGTTAAAAAGAGTAGGCCTCAGGCAGAAGTTTTGTTAGCATTGCAAATACAGCAAAAAAGTTTTCTAACCAGTAGAGCATACGTGACAAATAACA
>JAWWMQ010013506.1:0-10795 GCA_035047885.1 Chlorospingus flavigularis
CGAAGAACGAAGCCGCACAAGATTGGGATTGTGCGCACAGCTACCAAACTGAAAGGAAATGGTACCTTGCAACCATCCTGCCAATTCAATTCACATTAACATTAGGATGAAATAGACAGCTTTCAAATGGAAAACTTTTCCAAACACATTAGCATTCAAATGGAAGGAGGCTTTGACAATTTAATTTTGCTTCCTGCAAAAAACTCTGCAGACCTGTGTGAAACCTCTAGAGCACGATCGGAGATGTTTTCTGAACATAGAGTTTCTTCTCGGTAGATATAGTGGAAAAGCTTTCTGCTAAGATGTAGACGACAAGAGACACTAAAGACAGAGATACGGAGCTTATCCAAGCTAAGTGCCGGTCCCGAGCGTCTTTCGGCAGAAGTCGCTCTCGGGAGCAAACTGCGAGCGGCACAATGCTCTTCGACTGGTACAATGCTCTTCTCGCGAAGAAGTCGCTTCTTCACCTCCGGGAGATGGAGAGAGCGGCAGCTACCAAAAGGAGAACAACGAAGCAGCAGATCACTGCGATTGTGTGCGCATCTGGCAAACTTATAGACTACAGTACATTGCCACTCTCCTGCTATTTCCAATCAAAATAACACTCAAAAGGAAGGAGTTTTGGACAATTTTCTTTGATTCTTGCAAAACCCTCCTCAGACGTGCGTGCAACATCAAGAGCACGATCGGAGATGTTTTCGGAAAAGGCACAGTTTCTTCTTGGGAGACAAAGAGGAAAAGACTTTTGCTCAGATGTATGCAATAAGAGACTCTAAAGGCGAGGATACGGAACTCTCGAAACTAAGCGCCGGTCCCCGGTGTCTTTTGCCAGAAGCCGCTCGCAGGACCACACCAAAACCGGTACCATGCTCTGCGACCAGCACAAAACACTTCTCGCGAAGAAGTCACTTCTTCGCCTCCGGGAGATGGAGAGAGTGGTAGCTACCGAAAGGCGAAAAAAGAAGTCGCACATGACTGCGATTTTGTGCGCAGCAGGCAAACTGATACAATACAGTACCTTGCCACTCTCCTGCCTTTTCCAATCACATAATTCTTCGAATGGAAGGAGTTTTTGACAATTTTCTTTTGCTTTATACAAAACACTCGGCAGACCTACGTGCAGCCTCTAGAGCAGATCGGAGATGTTTTCTGAACAGGTACAGTTCCTCCTTGTGAGACATAGTGGAAAAGCCTTTTGCTCGGATGTGGGCGGCTAAAACCGCTAAAGACGAAGAAACAGAGCCCTATGAAGCTAGGAGCCGGTCCCGACAGGCTTTCGGCAGAAGTCGCTCTCTGGAGCGCACCGGAACCGGTACCATGCTCTGCGACCGGCACTATGCTCTTCTGGCAAAGAAGCCTCTTCCTCGCCTCCGGGAGACGGAGAGAGCGGCAGCTTCCGAGAGGCGAAGAACGAAGCCGCACAAGACTGGGATTGTGTGCGCAGCTTCCAAACTCAAAGGAAATGGTACCTTGCAACTCTGCTGCTTTTCTATTCACATGAACATTCGAATGAAATGGACAACTTTCAAATGGACAAGTTTTCCAAACACATTAGCATTCGAATGGAAGGAGGCTTTGACAATTTTCTTTTGCTTCCTGCAAAAATCTCTGCAGACCTGTGTGCAACCTCTAGAGCAGATCGGAGATGTTTTCTGAACAGGCACAGTTTCTTCTTGGAGGACATAGTGCAAAAGCCTTTTGCTCAGATGTAGGCGACTATAAGCGCTAAAGAGGAAGATATGGACCTCTCCGAAGCCGTGGGCTTGTCCCAGGCATCTAACAGCAGAAGTCGCTCGCAGGAGCGTACCACAACTGGCTGAATGCTCTTAGACCGGTACAATGCTCTTCCCGTGAAGAACTCTCTTCTTTACCTCTATGAAATGGAGAGAGCGGCAGCTACCGAAAAGAGAACAACGAAGCCGCGCATCACTGCGATTGTGTGCGCATCTGGCAAACTGATAGACTACAGTACCTTGCCACTCTCCAGCCTTTTCCAATCACATTAATATTCGAATGGAAGAAGTTTTGGCCAATTTTCTTTGATTCTTCCAAAACCCTCCTCAGACGTGCGTGCAACATCTAGAGCACGACCGGAGATGTTTTCCGAACAGGCACAGTTTCTTCTTGGGAGACATAGTGGAAAAATTTTCTGCTAGGATGTAGGCGGCTAAAAATGCTAAAGAAGAAGATAGGGAATTCTCCGCAGCTACAGGCTTTTCCCAGGCATGTAAAAGCAGAAGTCGCTCGGAGGAGCGCAGCACGACCGGCACAATGCTCTTCGACTGGTACAATGCTCTTCTCGCGAAGAAGTCGCTTCTTCGCCTCCGGGAGATGGAGAGAGCAGCAACTTTAGAAAGGGGAACAACGAAGCCGCTCATCAGGGCTATTGCGTACGCTGCTTAGAAATGGATGGAAAACCGTACCTTGCCACTCTTCTACCTTTGCGTTTCACATTAAAATTCGAATGGAAAGCCTTTCGCTCAATTTTTTTTGCTTTTTGCAAAGCGCTCTGCTGACCTCTGTGTAACCTCTAGAACATGATCGGAGTTATTTTTAGCACTCTCACACCTTCTCCTCTTTAGACATTTTGGAAAATCCTCCTGCGTATTGTAGAATTTCAGGAACCAGTTGGCTACTCAGGCAACAGGTCCCCATATCAAAACTTCTCTTATTTCCTAGCAAACAAAACCTACCTGCTCCCGTTCTTGATGGTAGATTGCTGGAGCCACTTGACACTGTCAAACCAACTGACTTGGTGCTGGTGCCAGCTTGAGTCTGGGTAGCATCATGCGTATTTTGGAGTTCCAGGAGGCAGTAGACCACTCCAGCCGTAAGCCCCCATTCAGAAATGCTAACCCATTTTTCCTGGCAAACTAAACACACCTTCCTTGGTTCTTGATGTGAGATTGCAGGGTCAAAACTTGCCTCTGTCAAACCATAGCATTTCTGCACTGGTGTCACCTTAGGTCTGGGAACTGTCTTGCGGATCGCGGAATTTCACCATCCGGCTGACCACTTTAACCACAGGCCCCTGAATTCAAATCTTGGTAATTTTCCTTTGAAAAGAACACTCACCTGCCCCGCATCTTGATGGCAGATTGCCGGAGACACTTGGCACTGTCAAACCAACCCGAGTTGGCGCTGGTGCCAGCTTGGGACTGGGAAACATTCTGCATATTCCGGATTATCAGGAGACAGCCGGCCACTCTCAGCAACAGGCAACGAATAAAACCCTCACACCTTTTTTCCGGCGAACAAAACTCACCTCCCTCGAAACTTTATGGCGTATTGCAGGAGCCACTTGGCACTGTCAAACCAGTCCGACTTAGCAATTGTGCCGTATTGGGTCTGTGAATCATCCTGCGTAACACGGAATTTGAAGAGACAGACGACCTCTCTTGGCCACTGGCCCCCTGAGAGAAAATTGGCCCTTTTTCGCTGGTACTCTAAACTCACTAACCTCTGTTCCAGATGTCAGACAACAGGAACCACTCGGTACTGTCAAAAAAGCCTAAGTTGGCCGTGGTGTCAGCTTGGGTCTGGGATCCATCCTGCATATAGCAAAATCTCAAGAGCCAGCCTACCACTCAAGGCACAGACTCTGAACGCAATCCTGAGTCCTTTTCCTTGGGAAACTAAACTCACAGACCCAGGTTCCGTGTGGCACGGTGTAGGAGCTCCAGTGCACGCCGCGACCGGCACCATGCCCTGCGACCGGCACAATGTTCTTCGTGCGAAGAAGCCGCTTCTTCGCCTCTGGGAGCCGGAGAGAGTGGCAGCTTCCGAAAGGTGAAAAATGAAATTGTTCATCACTGCGATTGTATGCGCGACATTCAAACTCATAGAAAAGAGCACCTTAACACACTCGTCTGCTTTTTACCATCACATTAACATTCGAATATACGGGGCTCTGGACAACTTTATTTGCTTCTTGCTAAACACTCTGCAAACCTCCGTGCAACCTCTAGAACACGTTCGTAGATGTTTGTTTCCCTGGCACATATTCTCCCTTCGAGACATAGTGGAAAAGCTTTTTGCTTTGATGTAGGTGAAAAGAGATGCTAAAGACGAAGATATGTAACTCTCCGAAGCTAAGCGCCTGTCCCGGGTGTCTTTTAGCAGAAGCCGTGCACCAGAGCGCACCGCGACTGGCACAATGCTCTTCTCGCGCGAAGAAGCGGCTTCTTCGCCTCCGGTGGCCGGAGAGAGAGGCAGATTCTGAAAGGCGACGCAAGAAGCCGTACAGCACTGGGATTGTGTGTGCGGTTTGCCACCTAATAAAAAACAACACCTAACCACTCTTCTGCCTTTTTCATTCACATTAACTTTTGAACAGAAAACGTTTTCGGCAACATCCTTTCCTTCTTGCTAAACACTCTACAGACCTCTGTGTAACCTCTAGAACATGATCGGAGATGTTTTCTGTCATGGCACACTTTCTCCTCTCTAGACATAGTGGAAAAGCTTTTTGCTAACATGTCGGCGACAAGAGTCACTAAAGACAGAGATACGGAGCTCCCCGAAGCTAAGAACCTGTCCCCGGTGTCTTTCGGTAGAAACCGTGCACTGGAGCGCACCGCAACCAGCACAATGCTTTTCCCGCAAAGAAGCAGCTTCTTCGCCTCCGGGAGCCGGAGAGAGCGACAGATTCCGAAAGGCGAAGAACGAAGGCGCAGAACACTGGGATTGTGTGCGCAGCTTGCAAACACATAAAAAACAGCAGCTTTTTAATCTTCCTTTTCGAATCACATTAAGATTCGCATGGAAGTCGGTTTACACTACTTTTTTTTGCTTCTTGCTAAACACTCTGCAGACCTCCGTGTAACATCTAGAACACGATCGGAGATGTTATTTGCACTGGCACACTTTCTTCTCTCGAGACATACTGGAAAAGCTTATTGTTAAGTTGTAGGCGACGAGAGTCGCTAAAGACGAAGATACTGAGCTCTCCGAAGCTAAACGCCAGTCCCAGGTGTCTTTCGTTAGAAACCGCACTCAGGAGCAAACGGCGACCGGCATAATGCTCGACTCGCAAAGAAGCGGCTTCTCCGTCTCCGGGAGCCGAAGAGAGCGGCGGCTTCCGAAAGGCGAAGAAAGAAACCGCACAACACTGGGATTGTGTGCTTAGCTTGCAAACTCATAGAAACCAACAGCTTACTATTCTTATTCATTTCCAATCCCATTAACTTTAGAATGGAAAACGTTTTTGACAACTTTGTTTTGCTTCTTGCAAAACACTCTGCACACCTCCGTGTAACCTCTAGAACATGATGGGTGAGATTTTTTTTTCATGGTACACTTTCTCCTCTCTAGACATAGTGGAAAAATTTTTTCTAATGTGCGGGCGAGAAGAGACACTAAATATGATGATAAGGAACCCTTCAAATCTAAGAGCCGGTCCCGGGGGTCTTTCAGCAGATGGCGGTCTCCGGAGCGCACTTTGACCAGAACAATGCTCTTCGCAACAGCCAAAATGCTCTTCGACCGCCCCAATCCTCTTCACGCGAAGAAACCGCTTCTTAGCCTCCGGGACCCGGAGAGATCAGCAGTTTTCGCAAGGCGAAGAACGAAGCCGCACAACACTGGGATTGTGTGCGGAGCTTGCAATCTCATAGAAAACAGCACCTTGCCACTCTCCAGCCATTTCCACTCACATTAAGATTGCATGGAAGGCGTTTTGGTCATCATTTCTTTGCTTCTTGCTAAACACTCTGCAGACACCCGTGTAACGTCTAGAACACGATCAGAGGTGTTTTTACAACATATCCCCTCTCGAGACCTAGTGGAAAACCATCCTACCTCTTGTAGAATTTCTGGAGCCAGTTGGTCACTCCAGCCGTAGGCCCCCGAATTAAAACCTCGCTCTTATTTCCTAGCAAACAAAACCTACCTGCTTCGGTTCTTGATGGCAGATTGCAGGAGCCACTTGGCACTGTCAAACCAGCACGACTTGGAACTGGTGCCAGCATGGGTCTGGGAACCATCATGCGTATTGCGGAATTCCAGGAGCCCGCTGGCCACTCTAAGCCATAGGCCCCAAACAGAAATGCGGACCCATTTTTCCTGGCAAACTAAACTCACTTTCCCTGGTTCTTGATGCCAGATTGCAGGAGCTACTTGGGACTGTCAAACCATAGTAATTCTGCACTGGTGCTACCTTGCGTCTCGGAACTGTCCTGCCGCTCATGGAATTTCACGATCCAGCTGTCCACTTCATCCATAGACTCCTGAACTCAAATCTTGGCCATTTTCCTTTGACGAGTGCAGCGGTGTGTGGCCTTAGTGTCAAGCGTCCGGCTGGCAGGAGGGCGGTCAACACCCAGCTGCAAATCTGTGGGTCCCCCTGGCGTCGGAAGGCCTCGGGCTGATCCCACAGCGGACGGAATCGCTGCTGTATTGACGAGAGAGGAGTCTGGACACTCACTGGGGACTGTGAGATTTATTGAAGAACCCAAGGTGTCAGCCAGAGAGTCACCCTCTGGGGACAGTCAGCCATGGAGTGACCCCGAACTGGAAGTGCAACGAGGTTATGAAGGGAGGAGGGATCTCAGGGAGGGGTTTACATAGGACCAATAAGGGAAGGCAAGGGAATGAACTTAACATAATTGACACTAGGGAAAACTAATAGTTACATAGTAAGGGAGGGGCCCCGGGGCCACAGCCAATCATAACTCCCAGGTGAAAGAAGATTCTGGTAACTTGGGAGGAATGGGGAGTGATTGACTGGGCCCGGGGAGGAGAACAAATATACATATAAGGGAATGAGTGGGAGGAGGAATTATATAACCAAAAAGATTGACAGTACAAGTGGTGGGAGTTGCCAAGGGAACAAAATAATTGACAGTACAAAGGCGGGAAAAAACCATGGGTGCAGAACCATAGTATAAAATGGCGGGGAGTAGTACAAAATGGGGGAGCAAATAGACGAACTAACATAACGCACTAAAACAGAAGAGAAAACTCACCTGCCCTGCATCTTGATGGCAGATTGCAGGAGCCATTTGGCTCTGTCAAACCAGCCCAAGTTGGCAACTGTGCCAACTAGGGCCCGGGAACCATCCTGCGTATTGTAGAATTGTACGAGCCAGCATGCCACTCTCAGCCACAGGCGCCAAAACAGAAATGCTGGCTCATTTTTCCTTGTAGACTAAACTCACCAGCCTCAATCTGCGATGGTAGACTGCAGGAGCCACTTGCCGCTGTCAAACCAGTCCAACCCGGCACTGGAGCCTGCTTGATTGTGGGAAAAATCCCGCGTATTGCGGAATTTCAGGAACCAGCTGGCCACTCCAGCAACAGGCCCTCAAACAGAAATGCTGGCCCATATTTCCTGCAAACTAAACTCACCAGCCTCGGTTCTTGATGGCAGATTGCAGGAGCCACTTCGCACTGTCAAACCAGCACAACTTGGCACTGGTGCCAGCTTGGGTCTGGGAAGGATCATGCATATTGTGTAATTCCAGGAGCCCGATGACCACTCCAGCCATAGGCCAGCAAACAGAAATGCGGACCCATTTTGCCTGGCAAGCTAAACTCACCTTCCCTGGTTCTTGAGGCCAGATTGGAGGAGGTACTTGGTAGTGTCAAACCATAGTAATTCTGCACTGGTGCCACCTTGGATCTCGGAACTGTCCTGAGGATCGCGGAATTCCACCTTCCAGCCGGCCACTTCAACCACAGGCACCTGAACTCAAATCTTGGCCATTTTCCTTTGAAAACAAAACTCCCCTGACGGTATCTTGATGGCAGATTGCAGGAGCCACTTGGCACTGTCAAACCAGCACAAGATGGCAACTGTGCCAGCTAGGGTCAACGAACCATCCTGTGTATTGCTGAATTTTACTAGCCAGCATGCCACTCTATACCACAGGCACCCAAAAAGAAATGCTGCTTCATTTTTCCTGGCAGACTAAACTCACCAGCCTCAGTTCTTGATGGCAGCTTGCAGGAACCACTTGCCGCTGTCAAACCAGCCCAACATGGTACAGGTACCAGCTTGGGTGTGGGAACCATCCTGCGTGTTGCGGTATTTCAGGAGCCACCTGGCCACTCCAGCAACAGACCATAAAAAAAAAATGCTGGCCCATATTTCCTGCAAACGAAAATCACCAGCCTCGGTTCTTGATGACAGATTGCAGGAGGCACTTGGCACTCCATACCCTGACCGACTTGGTATTGGTGCCAGTTTGGGTCTGGGAAACACCCTGCGTATTGCGGAATTTTACGAGTTATACAGATACTCAAAGTCACAGACACCCAAGCAGCATTCCTGGCCCATTTTTCCCGGAAAACATAACTCCCCAGCCTCGGTTCTTGATGGCAGATTGTATTAGCCGGTTCCAGTCTCAAACCAGTCCGAGTTGCAACTGGTGCCAGCGTTGGTCTGGTAACCATCCTGCGTATTGCAGAATTTCGGGGGACAGCCGGCCGCTGACAGAAACAGGGAACTGAACTCAAACTTTTGCA
Organism: Chlorospingus flavigularis; assembly: GCA_035047885.1. Taxonomy (NCBI): domain Eukaryota; kingdom Metazoa; phylum Chordata; class Aves; order Passeriformes; family Passerellidae; genus Chlorospingus; species Chlorospingus flavigularis. Next base: position 8,467 of record JAWWMQ010013506.1, read on the forward strand.
CTTTAATTTGCAAAGCAGTACTCCCCAGCGTCAATTCTTGATGGCAGATTGCCGGAGTTAGTTGCCGCTGTCAAAACAGCCCAACTTGGCACTGGTTTCAGCATGGGTCTGGGAACCATCCTGCGTATAGCGGAATTTCTCGAGTGATCCAGCTACTCGAAGTCACAGACCCCCAAACAGTGTTCCTGGTCAATTTTTCCCAGAAAACATAACTCACCAACCTCGGTTCTTGATGGCAGATTGTAGGAACCGGTTGCCACTATGAAACGACCCCGACTTGGTATTGGTAAGAGCGTTGGTCTGGGAACCACCGGGCATATTGCGCAATTTCAGGAACCAGATGGCCACTCCAGCCATAGACCCTCAAACAGAAATGCTGGCCCATATTTCCTGCAAACTAAACTCACCAGCCTCAAATCTTGATGCCAGACTGCAGCAGGCACTTGACACTGTCAAACAATAGTAATTCTGCACTGGTGCCACCTTGGGTCTGGGAACCGTCCTGCCGCTGGTGGAATTTCACCATCCAGCTGTCACCTTCATCCACAGGCCCCTGAACTCAAATCTTGGCCATTTTCCTTTAAAAAGAAAATGCACATGCCCCGCATATTGATGGCAGATTGCAGGAGACACTTGGCACTGCCTAGCCAGCCTGAGCTGGCAACTGTGCCAGCTAGGGTCTGGGAACCATCCAGCGTATTGTGGAATTTCAGGAACCAGCTGGCCACTCCAGCAACAGGCCCTCAAACAGAAATACTGACCCATATTTCCTGCAAACTAAACTCACCAGCCTCAATTCTTGATGGCAGATAGCAGGAGTCACTTGGCACTGTCAAACCAGTCCGACTTGGTGCTGGTGCCAGCCTGGGTCTGGGTAGCACCATGCGTATTGTGGAATTCCAGGAGAAGGTTGGCCACTCCAACATTAGGCAACCAAACAGAAATGCGGACCCATTTTTCCGGGCAAACTAAACTCACCTTCCCGGGTTCTTGATGTCAGATTGCAGGAGCCACTTGGCGCTGTATAACCAGCCCAACTTGGTAGTGGTGCCACGTTGGATCTGGGAACCATCCTGCGTATTGTAGAATTTTACTATCCATCAAGCCACTCTCAGCCCCAGGCGCCCAAACAGAAATGCTGCCTCATTTTTCCTGGTAGACTCAGCTCACCAGCCTCAATTCTTGGCGGCAGATTCCAGGAGCCACTTGCCGCTTTCAAACCAGCCCAACTTGGCACTGGTGCCAACTTGGGTCTAGGAACAATCCTGCGTATTGCGGAATTTCAGGAACCGTGTGGTCACTCCATCAAGAGACCCACAAGCAGGATTCCTGGCCCATATTTCCTGCAAACTAAACTGACAAGCCTCGGTCCTTGATGGCAGATTGCAGGACCCACTTGGCACTGTCAAAACAGCCCGACTTGGTACTGGTACCAGCTTCGGTCTGGGAACAATCCTGCGTTGAGCGGAATTTCACGAGTGATCCAGCTACTCAAAGTCACAGGCCCCCAAACAGTGTTCCTGCCCCATTTTTCCCAGAAGACAAAACTCACCTGCCCCGCATCTTGACGGCAGATTGCACGAGCCACTTGGCACTGTCAAACCAGTCCGAGTTGACAACTGTGCCAACTAGGGTCTGGGAACCATCCTGTGTATTGCGGAATTTTACTAGCCAGCATACCACTCACAGCCACAGGCGCCCAAACAGAAATGCTGCCTCATTTTTCCTGGCAGACAAAATTCACCAGACTCAATTCTTGATAGTAGATTGCAGGAGCCACTTGTCATAGTCAAACCAGCCCAACTTGGCACTAATGGCAGCTTAGGTCTGGGAACCACCCTGCCTATTGCGCAATTTCAGGAGCCAGCTGGTCACTCCAGCAACAGACCCTCAAGGAGAAATGCTGGCCCATATCTCCTGCAAACTAAACTCACCAGCCTCAATTCTTGATGGCAGATTGCAGGAGCCACTTGCCGCTCTCAAACCAGCCCAAATTGGCAGTGGTGCCACCTTGGGTCTGGGAACCATCCTGCGTATTGCGGAATTTCAGGAGCCAGCTGGTCCGTCCAGCAACAGGTCCTTAAGCAGGAATACTGGCCCACATTGCCTGCAAACTAAACTCACCAGCCTCGGTTCTTGATGACAGATTGCAGGAGCCACTTGGCGCTGTATAACCAGCCCAACTTGGTAATGGTGCCAGCTTGGGTCTGGGAACCATCCTGCGTATTGTGGAATTCTACTAGCCAGCAAGTCACTCTCAGCCCCAGGCGCCCAAACAGAAATGCTGCCTCATTTTTCCTGGTAGACTCAGCTCACCAGCCTCAATTCT
>JAWWMQ010013507.1:0-15484 GCA_035047885.1 Chlorospingus flavigularis
ATAAAGAAAACCTAAAATAAAAAATAAAATAAAAATAAAATAATAAAATAAAATTTAAAAAATAAAAAAATTAAATAAAATAAAAAAATAAAATAAATAAAATAAAATAAAGTAAAGTAAGTAAAAAATTAAAAAATAAAAAAAATAAAATAAATAAAATAAAATAAAATAAAGTAAGTAAAAAAAGATTTAAAAAATAAAAAAAAATAAAATAAATAAAATAAAATAAAGTAAGTTAAAAAAATTTAAAAAATTAAAAAATAAAAAAAATAAAATAAAAAATAAAATAAAAAATAAAATAAAACTATAAAATAAATTAAAATAAAATAAAATAAATGAATGTGAATCCCTCCCTTGGAAGGAACCTTACCTTGCCCACATCCTCACAGGCAGGATCCCCCCTCCACTCATCTGGGGAAGCCCCAGGGGAACAATTAAACTGAATGGGAGGCTCAGCTCCCCATAAATCTCTGTATTTATCTCAGCCAAGGCCCAGGGAAGCAAAGGTCAGCGTGCCCTCTGCAGTGGGACGTTCCCACATCAGCTGCAGCCTTTCCATGTCTCTTTGGAAGTTTAATTGATGCCCTCTTTTCCCAATCAGCTGCACCAGAGCAATAAGCCATGATGAGAATGCATTATCAGGAGACAATTTAGAATGCCCAACACATGATGCTCTACAGGTCAATTAACAAACTATATTCTCAGGTAGAGGTTTTTGGGAGTAAAACCAGGATAAATTATAAATTAACAGGTTTTAGAGCTGCCCTAGTAATTTTTTTTCTCTCTCTCTGTCTTTTTCTCTCTCTCCCCACCCAAGTTTGGAAGGCATTTGAGAAGGAGACAATGGGAAAAAAAGTAATTTAAGGAGGTTTTCTTCACATTTTTATAAAACCAAGGCAGTAGTTTCTGAAATGGAAACAAACACCAGTCTTTTACAGTTATATTCGAGTCTGAAAGCAGATTTGTGCTCTACCTTTCCATAGTGAGGGAAGGGACTAAAAGATCCTTGTGCCTGGCTGTGCACAATTAAATGATTGGGGACAGGAGTCAAGCTAATTTATAAATTGTCCCAGATTCAGTCTGGCCAATACAATCCCAGTGTGAAAACCTTTATCCATGAAATCAGCACACATATGCTGTTTAATTTCAGACTGAGACTTGAAAATTTCCCAAAATCCACAAAATTTGAATCTGAAAGATGTAACAGGTTCTCTGTGAAGGATGGTGACCACGGAGTGCAGCCCTTTCAGGAGGGGAGTTACAGGTGTTTTGGTACAATATTTGTAGATTTGATATCTGGAAAAATCAAGAGAAAACTAAACATATATCAAGGTGCTCTTTTTTTTCCTTTGTTTTAATCTTTCTGAGTGGTTTCTATTGACTTGTGCTCTACTGGAAGAAAAAAAACAAACCACTACAGATGATTTATTTTTTTATAAAGTTCTTAGGAATCATGCAATAAAAATTAGCTGAGGAAATTGATGGTGATAAGCAGGATGCAGTAACAATATGTGTCTCAAAATGCAACCCACAACAGTACAAACAATACTTTTCCTGATGAAATACCTTTAGAAAATTAACAGATTACTGGTTTTCATGTGAGTATCTGTGTAGATGTAGACTTAGACTAATTCAGTTTTATTTTTCTTACCATCAACCTGTTTGAGGAGGTTCAGTGAGAGTCTCCAATATTTGTGTCTTATTCAGGGGACACAGTGGGACACAGTGGTTTAGGTCTCTTTTAGTCTGAAAATTTATATAAAACTTCTACAGACTCGTAAATTTCTTTAAAATTTTTTTCTTCTTTTATTTACAGCATATATTAACACAAAGTGGGATGGTAAACCCTTCACCAGCCTGGATAAGCACAATATGCTCATCTGACTGCAATTTCACCATGAAAAGTCCTTAGGATGATGAAAAGGGGTGAAGAGAGACATTGAAGATCAAACCCCCATGTTTCCTACATTCTTCCATAAAATCTATTAAAATTTAAATTATATAGTCTCCATACACCTTTACATATCTCTAAAATTTAACATCAAATAATTTTTGTTGAAATAAATACATATCAAAGTTATTTTAACCTATTTCTTCACATATTTCCAAGGAATTAGTCATAGAACTTCAGGATGACAATACCTGACCATGCCTTGTTTTATTTCAGGATTTGTATTTTGAAGCTCCTTTCCAGATTGTTTTCCAGTGCAAAAGTCTTTTTCTCCTCCTCCTCCTCCCAAAGATCCTAATTTGAAAATTTTCAAGGTACAAAGTGTAATTGCTTTCACACAAATGCTGTCACAGAGATATGGACTGTGACACATTTTCATGATTCCTTTAAAAGCAAAGAAATTTTAAAAGGATTGATTTGTGCAAAAAATCAAACCCCAGCCCTAGAATTTTAGTGAAATAGCAATCCAAGTCCCCTTCAATCAGGAGAGATTCTTCCTCCAGGCTGAGGTGATGGAAGTTTACTCCAAAAAGAGAAAGAAAAGGTAGAAGTGGATAATTCAAAACAGAAAAGAAGATATAAAGAAGTAAAGAAAAAGAAAAGGCAATCTGGAAGGGCTTAGTTTTTGTGACTCCAGGAAATACCCACGATTTATGAACTTTTATCACTCCTTCCCACAGACAAGACAAGTCTTTCATGCATCCATGCAAAATAGGAGCTCAGATATAAACTGTTTTTTTTTTCCTACAATCACTTTACAAAGTCACTCTTGTAGGTAAAAGGAGAAAGAAAGATTATTTCTAAGAGCAGCAGAAGATGCACACCCTGAGAAAAACAAAAATCTCTTCCTGTGGACTGTGACTCCTGTTCAGTGCACAATAAAGCTGATGTGTGAGATACCTGCAGCACACCCTGTGCCCTCTGGCAGGGAATTTTCCCAGTGATCCACACAAACACAAACCTGTGCTTTAAACTGCTCCCAGTGACAGGCAGCTCCCACAGTGTGTGGGGGATTTTTGAGACATCACTTCCAGCAAAGGGAGATCACAAATCTTTGCCCTTTGCTCCTCATATACAGAAAATTGTGTGAGCAGCCAAGTCAGGTTAGATCAGGACACTAAGGAAAGCTGGAGGAGCTTTTCTTCCCAGGATAAATAAATTACTCAAAGACCCCAGAGGTGTCTGAGCCCCCAGCTGGGCCCTCTGCAGATCCACAGATCTGTCTGAAGGAACAGAACCTCAGATGCACATGGGCTTCACCCAGCTCTGTGACAAAGTCCAGTCACCCTAATTTATTCCACAATTATGGACCAAATAATAGATCTTCCAGGACCTAATTAATGATGGAACTTGTGTATGACAAGGAGCAGAGGGTGTTTGGGATCTCCTGCAGGTTCCAGGCCATGTAAAGGTCAGGGCAAGCTGAGGAAACCACGGCCTGGTGTTCAGCAGAGCCAGACTGGGCTTCCACACAGCCAAAACCCAACCAAAACCAAATATAAACCCACTAAAAACTGTGTCTGGGTTCATAGATATATATATATTTATGTTTAATCATAGATTCATTTAGGTTGGCAAAGATCATCTAGTCCAACCATTCCCCCTGCACAGGCAAGGCCACCACTGACCCACATCCCCAGGTGCCACATCCACACATTTTTTTAATATTTCCAAGCATGGTGAGCCCCCCACATCCCTGGGCAGCCCCTTCCAATTCCTGACAACCCTGTCTGTGAAGATTTTTTCCCCAATATCCAATCTAAAGCTCCCCTGGCCCAGCTTGAGGCCGTTCCCTCTGCTCCTGTCCCTGTTCCCTGGGATAAGATCCCAAATCCCCCTGGCTGTCCCCTCCTGTCAGGAGCTGTGCAGAGCCACAAGGTCCCCCCTGAGCTTCCTTTGCTCCAGGCTGAGCCCCTTCCCAGCTCCCTCAGCCCCTCCTGGTGCTCCAGACCCTTCCCCAGCTCTGTTCCCTGCCCTGGACTCTCTCCAGCCCCTCCAGGTCTCTCTTGTCATGAGGGGCCCAAACTGACCCCGGGATTTAAAATGCCTCATGAGTGCCACACTTCAAATCTAATTCCAATTCTTCATCAAAGATCCAGGCAGCACTGATTTTCCCATCTTTCCAGCTTGTATGTAATTTACCCTTTATTTACATTTTATATTCACTTATCATTTTGTTTTCAAGGGAGAGGATTGTGTAGGATTAGTAAAACACTATCATTACAAGAAAACCTCTTGCTGATGCACAAACATACACTGCTTAAGATCACAATACCTCTTAACTTACTAAGTTACTACTTGTCCTGCAAATCCTACTTCAAAATCCCTGATGAGGCTGTTTAGTGTTTGGATGTTCTATTTTCAGGGTGTGAATCCCATATTCTAGTTTAGTTTAGATTAGAATCATAAAATGCTATTTACATTGTAAGTGCTACCAGAAATAGTCTCAAAATCTATACTGGCAGCAAATTTAAGACAATTTCTTTTTAATTGATAAGCCTTGCATAGATGAAATGCATCCAAAGTCTTTAGGTTTCCATCAAAAGACAAAACCACAATAATTCACATAATTCTTCTCTGATCTCATTCCAATTTGTCAACAGCTCTTTTGAGAAGGGGAAATGCTTCCAATAATAACCTCATTAACAAATACTATGTCACAACAATAACAATGCTTAAATAAAATTTACTTTACACCCAGCAGTTGATGCACTTAAGGATCATTTAATCATGTTATGATGAGCTCACATTCAGTTGGATATTTGAAAATCCATTTTGAAGTTGCTGCTTAACAAACCATACCAAGACCCTGCTCATACAGTATGTGACTAAAGTTTTTTATTTTAATACATTTGATTTACATTTAGTGATATTAAGAACATTTTTTTTAAAGTTGCCTCCCTGTTAAAGCACTACATTTGTATGACAAAAATATCCTTGACTTAGAACCATTCCAGTTATATAAATTATTATGTTAGCACTTGTATCTGCTGCAGTAATTCTGCAGTCTTTAATTTAATCACTGAGAAAAAAAATGTGTGAAACACTTTGAGTAAATGAAAGTTTATGTTATCAACAAGGATTTCCTTATCAGGCAAAATGAAAATCTGGTTCTGATTTTGTATCAATGCCACTGCCTTTCAATTATGCAACCAACTTTTAAAACATAAGGTGATATACCTGTCCTGCTTTAATCAGCATTTTCAACATAAAAGAAAACTAATGTAATTTGCTAATATATTTGTTAACCCTGAAAAATTTTGGAAGTGGCAGGCAGTTCACCAGATGTTTTGAAAAAAACCCCAAAACACAGAAGTGCTTTTCAAGCAAACTGGGAAAAATCATCTAGAAATGCAACCAAAGCCAATTTTCCCTCAAAACCTTTAGATGTTCCCCTTCTGCAGGGATGACCCAAATTAAATCAATAGGATTGTTAAGAACCTGCTGAGTTGTGGATTTGGGGACACAAAAAAGACTCATCCCTGTTTCACTAGACCTCTCTACACATCTTCAAGGACACAAGCAGAAGAAGAACACTTCAATAATTAGATTGATCTTCTTGATTAGAGTTTGGAAATCCCAGGCAAGAACATTTTCTGAAAAGCCTTCCATGAAAGCTGCCAGAAAACCATCTGCAGGAATGGAACTGGGTTAGAGAGCTGTCTAGACAAGTTCCAAAGATGCTATTTCAGGATACAGGATGGAGACAGGATCAGGGACCTCCCTGGGCTCCAGCAATGGAACTGCTCACACTAATTATTCCCTACACTTACAGGGAAGAGTCAGGCAGGCTGGACAGGGCTCAGAGCAACCTGGGATAGTGGAAGGTGTCCCTGCCCATGGCAGGGGGTTGGAACAAGGTGATCTTTCAGGTCCCTTCCAATCGAACCACTCTGCAAATAAAATTATTTTGTCTGTATCAGAATAAAGACAAAACCACTTTCCGGTAACCCCGAGCTGCTAATAATTGCCTAATGATGAAGAAAATTGAGGAGTTATCAAATGCATGGAGAATCCAGCATTTCATACAAAGAATTACAAATTAGAGCAGGTTCATTCTAGCCATGAGCTTTTTCGGTCACAGCTTATTGCACACCCAAGATGCTCCCAGAACAATCTGCATTTCCAGCTACGATACACCAGTGACAAATTTTCTCACCATCTTTCCACACTGGCTTGTACAGCAGGAGAGGAGAAAAAGCAGCCATCATATTGCATTGTTGTGAGTTAAGAACCATCATTCCATAAAAGCAGAACATGGGAGTAATGGCTGAGACCTAAATCCCTCTGAGTCCTCGTTCTCTCCCTTGCAAATGCCAAGATGCACAAAATTCAAAGTACAAACATAAACATCTCTGAACAGCGAGTAAAATGGGAGGCACAGACTGACTTACAGGACACTGCATACCAAAAATACAGCTTTCAAGCAGGGGAGAGTAAAAATAGAAATGACAAAATTTAGCTAAAGGTTCTCCTAGACAGCACAAAAAGTCTCCACGTTCAGAGGATCCCAACTAGAGCTGGCACAGAGGCACAAATGTTACTGAAACAATGGTAAACAACAAACAGGGATAGCCAGAGTGCAGCAGATGCCTCTCTAATGGTTAAAAAAACATCCTGAAGTAAAAAGGCAGCTGGCAGTGCTCAGTTCAGGAATTATTTTAAGCAATAGGTAGTTGAGACTTAAGACAAAAGCAAACAGACCAAGTTGTGCCATAGGAGGTTTAGATTGGATATCAAGAAATATTTCTTCACTGAAAGATTGGTCAAGCACCAGAACAGGCTGCCCAGGGCAGTGATGGAGTCTCAATCCCTCGCATCATTTAAAAACTGTGTGGATGTGGCATTTGGGGACATGGTCAAGTGGTGGCCTTGGCAGTGCTGGGGAACAGCTGGACTTGATGATCTTAGATCATCAAGGTTTTTTCAACTTAAATAATTGTATGCTTCTATAATGCTGGAGAAAGAAAGGAGGATTCTCCTCCTATTCAACACGATATCTTCATAAAAATGTTTGAAGCTCAGTTTCAGGGAGAAAAGCTCCATATTCCACTTGTGATATGATTTGACTTTGTCTCCCCAACACGGATCAGCCATCACCTAATCCATGCACAGTCCAAGCTCCCATGCCCCCAGAAACACCACAGATTTGGGGCTGCTCTGACAGAAAGAGCCTAAACAAGAATTAATTTCTACTACTGCGAGAATAGTCCTGTTCAGGTAAAAAAAAAAACAAACAAAACAACCTGACCTAATATTAACCTTATTATACTATTGAATTGAGCTTGAATGATGAAAAAATAAACCTTTATAATTCATTTTCCCTTAAGTCTGTCTTGAAGGCAACTTCAGCTGAATCCAGCTACCAAATAAAGAACTTGCTGGAGAATTCAGTGCAATTACTGAAACAAGTGCAACAGGTATCAGGCATGAAGTGCTCCATTACCCACCTTCTCCCCAACTTGTTTGAAACATGCAAAGACATTCACCCTACAAAAGTAAAGCTGTTGTTCAAATGCAGCTGACAAGATTAATAAATAATGTCTTTCTCATGGAAAAAAGCACACCAGATTTAGGGCTTCAAATGCAATAAAACCAAGGTTCACCAAATGTAAGTAATATTCAATTAACTGGAATTGTTGGGAATACAGTTGTATTTATATATTTATGGCAATATAGAAATTGGCCCATTTTCCAAACACAGAGTACAAGAGATTGGATGAGTCCTAAGTTCATCAATAATAAAATCAGCCATGATTATGATTTTCTACATAAACAACATGAAACAAAACTATTTGTAATTTTATCCAATGACTTATTTATTTCATAGGTATAGGCAATTAATGTTACTGAGTGATGATATTATTTTTAAAAATGCAAAATCATGAATCACTTATTTTAGTCTGCCTCATGATAGATTGTTGCTTCCTTTAAGATGCTGTAACTGGCATTTAAATTTACTGGGAAAAACCCACAAAACATGCACTGCAATCAGAACTGTCTCTCCACAGCTAATCTAGAAGGACCAAAGTGTGTCACACTGAAGGAAAACAGAATCAGTCACAAACAATCTGCAACAAGAACTCTCACCATTATTTGTGCTGTTGTTAAAACTCTGGAATAATAACTAACAGTCCAAAAATGTAAAGATCCTAAAAGGTACAACTGCTGCATGGTTCTGGTAATAAAGGCAGAGTTGTTAAAGGCAGAGTTGTAAACAGCCACATAGGCTGAACATTTAAAATTCCTAGGCAAAACTAATGAAAAGAACCACAGATTGACATTAGAAAATTTAAATCTTAGCAACAGAGAAAATCTCATCTTCTCATCTTCAAAAACATGACACATCTCCATCTTTTCATCTGCTTGTACATACATGATTAATTTTTGGTGGTTTTCAACAAACAATTGCATGGATGTTGGTGGTTTATAGTTGGCAATTATTTCTTTTCTCTCCTTAACATATATATATTGCATTCATATTCATATTTAAATACCACTCAAAACCAACAGCAACCAAAAAAATCCCCTGACTCCTCGTGGATAACCTCCAACAGTCTTATTTTTCAGCTATACATAAAATATCATTTAATTGCAGTTAAAACCTTCCTAAAAATGTAATTCTTTTCTCTTAGGAAAACCACCCACAGTCTAACAAATAAAATTGCAACCCACTTGGTAACTCAGCAGGGAGGTGAGAGTAATAGGCAGCAACCCTTTAGAATATGTTTTAGTTATATATTTCCTTATAAACATGTAATAGAATTAAAAATTATAATAGTAAAACAAAAGGTCAGAAAACAAAACTAGCAACAAATACAATTACCTTATGCTTTTAGCTAATTGTGACACTAAAGCCAGAGGAAATAAACACATTTCAATTAGTAATTTCAACCCAGAGGAGAACAGAAATTCTAATGATTTTTTCCCAGCATGTATTTCTTAGAAAATCTCAGTAATGGCAAGTTAATAAATGACATGACAGGCTCTACCTGCTCCTCTTCCACCATGACAACAAGCACTGGGAACGGGGTACCCCAGCCAGCTCCAACCCTCTCACATCTCTGACAGCCACACCAAGTTTTAATTAGTTTGCCAGTTCAGGGCTTCCTAGAATAAATGCAGTTCTGTCATTTCTAATGCATTCTCATGATCAGTTAATGGATTTTTGGATTTCTTTTTTTTTTTTTTTTTTTTGCCTCCAGCTCAGACAACCTCCTTGTCTTCTAATTTCTTCTAAATCAGTTCCTAGGTTATCCATATTTTCTCATCTGGAACACTAATGAGCTTGTCTAAAATTCACTTTTAATGCACCATTCTCCTACGCTGACTCACTGAGGTGTTCTTTGTCAAACCCACAGCACACTTCTGCATTACTCGCCAAACTATCAGTAGAGATCCGTGGTGTTTGCAAGGGTCCCCAGGACGTGGTGAGAGATGAGAATCTGACTCCATGTTCTCAGAAGGCTGCTTTGTTATTATAATTTGCTATACTAAACTATACTAAAGAAAGAGAAAGGATACATCAGAAGGCTTAACAAGAATGAAGAATAAAAAACCTGTGACTGACTCAGAGTCCCGACACAGCTGGCTGTGACCGACCATTAAGAAAAACAATCAACAAACCTGTTGATAAACAATGTCCAAGCCACATTCCAAAGCAGCAAAGACAGGAGCAGCAGGTAATTATTGTTTTCATTCCTCTCTGAGGCTTCTCAGCTCAGAGAATTTTTGGGCAGAGGATTTTTCAGAAAATATCATGGTGACAGAGACCAATGGATGTACCATCATCTGCAAATCTATCAGTCATGTGCCTACACATGCAGGGTCTAAGTTCACAGATACAAAGGACTAAATCAGTACTTTTGGAGCCCTAAAATTTGTGTACAACAATTTCCAATTTTTTCCAGCATTGTCCAATATCATACACACCACCGAGAAGAAGAGGGTACTCTGATTATTCCAAGGCAAAAGCCAAAATGAAACATGAACTTGTCATGCTGGTGCTGGAAATCACAGGATCAGGCAAAATTTGGCTGTAGGGGACTCAGGATTTAATCTGCTCCAAACTGCTGGTCAAAATTCCTCTACACCTCCCTGAAAGGAGGTTGTGCCAAGGTGGAGATTGGCATCTTCCTCCAGACAAGCAGCAAGAGAATGAGAGGACATGGCCTGGAGCTGTGATCAGGTGGGAAATCAGGAGGAATTTCCTCACTGAAAGGGTGGTCAGACATTGGAACTGCCCAGGGAGGTCTGGAGTCCCCATCCCTGGAGGTGTCCAAGGAATGGCTGGACATGGCACTCAGTGCTCTGGGCTGGACACAAGGTGGGGACTGGGCACAGGTTGGACTCGATCTTGGAGGGCTTTTCCAACCTGAATTATTCCATGGAAGTAGGACTGCCTCCAAAGGCCGCTCAGAAACTTTTGTCAAAGTTCTGCTGCATTTTGTGGCCATCAAACCTCTCTCTTCTATCCAGTGACCTGTTTCAATGACTTATGGAAGAACTTGCCATCTCTAAGATCTCCTCGTTAAGCAGCTCATTTGAATCCACAAGTGTTCCTCAGAGCTCAAACTGAATGAGATTAAATACCTATACATTTATCTATTTATTTATTTGCCAAGATAAAGTTTGAAATTAGATGTTCTCTCTCTCAGGAAGGAAAAATTGCTTTAAAACTTTTTAAGCAGATCCCAATCTTTTTGCACGTGGCATCTTGTGGAGGCTGCCACGGCACAGGCAGAGGTAAACCAGAGATTAATTCTGACCTGAGCAGACTGCAAATGCTATTTCAGGCAAAGGAAAAAAAAACAAAAAAAGTCTTTAAAACTGGGATGATCGTTAACTTATCTGAGAAAAAACAGAAAGAGCAGCTGAACAGCCTCAGCTAGAAATGCAACAGATAAAGGCAATCTGAAGGTAACACATTTTTCATCACTTGGAGCTTTTGTGATTACATTTGTGTGGCTCATATAAAACAGGTTTTAAGTCAAACATACTCCACTGGAATCAAAGTAGAGGGAAAAAAGCAAATCTACTTATTTCCCTAATACAAGAAATCAAATCACATGTTCAAAAAGGAGGTTTTCATTTTATTTATTTATATTATCTAGAAGCCTACAAAAAGAAGAAATTAGAATGGAAATATTCATAAAAGTTGAATAAAACAATAGCCTAACATTTCTCTACCCTCTCTTGACAGCATTTTATTTTCCCTAGTCTCCTTGACACGCTGCTAAAATAGAAACACATTGTTGCTCATCAAAATACAATCTTGGGAACATGAGTTTTTATCATTGAAGAAATCCAAGTCCTGTAGCTCAGCTTGTAATTTCTTGATTTGCATTTGCTCAAGCATGCTATCAAACAGAGGTGTAGCTGAGCCCAACGTTAACCCAGCCCCTGGTGAAAATGTGAATCTACAGTGGAACTCCTGGGCTGATGTTTTCTCTTCTCTGGGTAAAGCAGGGGAAAATAAAGCAAAAGGAGAAGAGGAAATTCCTCACAGAGGACACAGTAACTTGGGTTTCACAACAGAGTTTGGTGCACAGCAGCTTCACTTGCTGATGCTGATCAGTACCAGAGTAACAGAGAACTGGCTGCCTCATTTTCACATGGTTTCACAGTGAATTCAGGATTTTAGCATCTTTCATATCAAGAACAAAATTATCAGGTTTTATAATGTAAGTTAAATACCATGTTATCACCATGTGGAATGAAAGAACAAACTCTCTGCCTTGAATCTGTAAAGTCATTAGAGTTAGAGACTTTCATGTCCAGAATAACTTGTAGAGAAGTAACAATTTTTTTTTCAAAAACAAAGAAAAACAACCAGATTTGGAAAGTGGAAGGTGACTCACTGAAAGAGCAGAGGAACCATACAGAGACATCATTTTGGGGGAATTAAAGAAGCAACTTTACCCTATTAACAGCAACTCAGAAACAAAAAGGCACCAGGCCTCTACAAACACTCCATAAAAACAGGTTTTAATAGTTTCTGTAATTTGGATGGTCGGTTTTGGTTTGTTCTCATTTTGAGCCTGTCTTTCATGGTGAAATAACAAGCCAGAAGCATTTCTCAGTCAGATCCCTGTCTCAGACTGACTGTTTGTTAAGTTTCTAAATTGCTTTATAAGACAGACATAAGTAAATAGTTGTTGCTACTGTATTCCTGCTCACATTTTGAGACTATAAATTATTTAGAACAAGAGCCTCTAAACATGTTTGAGCAGAGCTTTCCAACAGAGATCACGAGCAAAAACTGCTCATGTTTTTATTATCAAATACTATTAAGATAATTATGTAAAGAAAGTAAATACAGCATCAGGCTGAAGGAAGAAACAAAACAAACCAAAGACACTTGCCTGGGTAACAAGTGGCTCCAATAGCCTCTCTACCGTGAGAGTCCTGATTTCCAAACTTTTGGGGTCCCATTTCAGAATGATAGGTGACGTTGCAGAAGTCATACTCCCTGGAACAGATAAAATCACACAGCATGAAAATTATTATTACAATATCCACATACTGCATAGCATTTATTTAAAGAATAAATACATATAGTCACATATTAAATACTTCTCCATAGTCTTGCTGGTGTTCCTGTGCTCCCAACAACTCCCAGGAGCACCACTGCCACATCGAATGGGTGTTATTAGATGTTAATATCCCAAATTATTTTTATTCCTGTACCTCCAAGACCACAGCAGATGGGTTTGTCCTGAAGGAACCACAGCCCATGGAGCGCACAGGCAGGAGCAGGTTTATCCTGAAGGACTTTACCCCACAAAGAGACCCCAAAATGGAGCAAGGGAAAAGAGTGTGGAAGCTTTATGAACTTACTACAACCCCCATATCCCCCAGCACCACCCAGCATGAGAGAGGCAAGGAACTGGAAGAGTCAGATGTGGAACGAAACAAAATCAACAACTCTGTTCAGACTTTTGAATCAAACTTCCCCCACAGTATTCAGCATTTCTTAATTTTGCATCAAGAAGAGGAGTACTCATTTAAAGACAAAGCAGATTCTCCAGACCACCTTAGGCTTAAAAGCTTAAGCAAAGCCCAAAATGAAGACAACAGCAAATTGCTGTCATTTTATTCACCATTTCAGGTTTTCATGCAATTTTCTAAACAGCTGAATTCATTTTGGAAATTCCAGATACAGAGAAGTCCAGCTGTACAGAAGAGACATCCAATGCACCTCATTGAGCTGGAAAGTGATTTAAGTATTTGGTGACAAGCAAAGCCACATGTAAATTAACCTGTCCACCAAACCAAGGAAGACAGAAAAATCTAATTAAAAAATGCTCATTTTAAATAATTCTGATTTAAATATTTCCCTATATTTTAAAATTAAAATGAAAAATTTTAAGTCCTGTATACCATGAGAACTCTTAACAGGTAAAGACAAACCAGTAATATCATACTGGATATCATGCGAGATTCAAGTCAGGCCCCTCTGCATACAATATCCCAAAAGTCTTAAATTGTTTTCTTCAGAAAGCAATTTTAGTACTTTTAACTTAGCAACTCTGGCATTTTATCTTAGCATTTTTAATCAATAAGCTAATTTCAGTACTAAAATTTACAAATAAATAAATGAATTAATCACCATCGCAATTAAGGGAACAAAATCAAAAGAAATTCACCTATTGCTCTTTGAATCACAATCCACTTCATGAATTCAGCAAGGCACTTACTAAGGATTTAGCAGCATTATCCAGTATATACAAAATAAATTCTACTGCTCTACTCAGGAGAGTGTCTGGAGGAATCACTATCAATCAATATAAACAGGCTGGTGAGTCTCTGCAGAAGATTCTCACTGGGTTTAAATACTTGCTCAAAAAGAGAGGCATATCAGAACTCCCTAATCAATATATTTATAAATCACATATTAAACCATCATTAGCCTCCTCTCACTTGCAAACATTTGGTAACAGAATTATCAGATAATATCTAGTGAGTGCTAAAATCACTATCATTCAGTTTCCAGTCTTCCACAGAAACCCATTAGGTTTCATGTTTTACAGTGCTGAAAACACCCAGGCGTGATTAAAGGAAATTGTGAGACAGTTTCTAGTTGCTGTAAACATGGGTGATGGGGGAGCCATCATTTTTCCAACAGATAATATTTAATTATCTTTCAGAGCCTGTTTCTTTTTTATATAAAGTTGGTTGCCACTCCAGTTGGTCTCTGGAATTCAAAATATAAACCTGAAGTAGACAATTATTCTAATTGGTTAATTATGAGTTATGATATTTTCAAATGTGTCACAGTCTTTTCACTAAGCACACTTATCGTCACTAACTATTAACAGGAGTACTCAAACTTGTCGTAATTCAAAAACAAATTCAAAGCTGTACCATAGTCCAGAGCCTACAAAAGCAAATTAACTTCAGTGGATGGTAGTCATGCAGGTGATACTAAAAATAACCTGGGTGATCAGTTGTTACAGCCAGAATATAACCTTTAGTAAAAAATAAAACAAATAGCCCTCAGAACTCAATAGAGAAGGTGATTTTATTCTTTTATTACTCTTTTAGTTATTATCAATAAATTTTTCTTCATACCCTTTTAAAATTTTAAACCTACTTTACTTTTTCCCTAATCCTACCTCACATCAAAAGATAAATACACTAATAATTAACCAATGCTAAATCCATAACAGTGGCTTTCAAAAATAAAAAGGGAACATGCAAGAAAAAATCTTATTAAAAACTTGTGGCAGTTTTTCATTTGCAGTCAAATCTACACCACAACAGCAAATAAGTAAAAAGCAAAATGAATGTATTTTTCTCAACAATCCTTCAGTTGCTGTCACAACAGCAATTTTAAATGACAAGAATAAAAAGAAGTTACCTGCCCAAGTGTTTATGTAAGAATAGATGCAATCTTCCTCCCTTGCAATTTCTACACTGAACTTCCTACACCAAACAGGCAAACAGGGACTGCTCAGCTGGATAAAGGACAGGATGCTCAGAGCATTTTATGACTATTTGACCAAATATTCCCCAAAAGTAGCTTTAAGTACTCCACTGAAAGGAAATATAATTTAATAGTGCTGTAATAATACTGCCATAGAAGTACAGAGATATTGCAGCCCTAATCCTGAAACTAGCTCCAGACTTCCTTCAAGAATATATTTTAGGAATTCTTTTGCCTGTGTTTCCTCTTCCTTGAGCATGTGCCAAAATGTCTCTTGTTCTAAGCTTTTAGCTTTTCCTAAATACAGCAACACAGAAATGTCCCTATCTAGCTCAGTAATGTTCAGTGCGAGAATTTGTTTAGCCAGTCTGTCTCCAAAGCCTATCTGTAAAGAAAATCAGTATTTACTTTAGCAAATACTAACAAGTATTTACTTGGACAAGTGGAACAAGTGGAGCCAAAATCCACATCTGTCACTGTCATATTTTCTGGAAAAATCCCTTTGCCCAGGATTCTTCTCCTGGGAATCTGAGAAGCCTCAGAGAAAAGGAAAACAATTCTTATCTCATTTGCTTCTCCTGTGTTGTGCTCATGTGGAATGTGTT
>JAWWMQ010013508.1:0-15418 GCA_035047885.1 Chlorospingus flavigularis
CATTTTATACAAATATGTGATCAATATGTTGATCTCCAAAGAGGGAAGGACAGGAGTGTGAGTGCATGAAGCAGGCATTCACATCACCAAAGCTCTCAGACAAGAGAAGCACAACAACCTCCATTCATGAAGGTTAACCAGCAAAGTCAAAACCAAGATGAGCCCTGTGATACCCCTTTGGGAAGGGAGAGGACATTAGCACAAAAACATCACACACAGTCAAGGAAAATCATAGAAGGAAGAAATGATCACCTTAGTCTCAGATGCTAAGAACCACAAAGGATTTAATCTATAGTCCTAACTACATAGCACCAACTCTGCAGTATTGTGTGCTCAGTGATAGTTTGCTATAAACCAACAGATTTGTAGAATCAGTAAAGGATTAATCATTGACAAGAAGTGTGTTGTTGATGAATTATCTTGGTAAGGTTAATCTTCTAAATGCTCATTCCAGAAATCTGTAATTCCTTTTTCTTTATCCACATATATTCACCAGCAACAACATTATAATAAAGGTGCACTAGGTGAGCTACAGAATGCATTGGCTGGTCTCCTGTAAAGCATTTCAGTGCACAACAAGCTGCCAGCATGTCTAGTCCCACTAAATGCAACACAATTATTTATTTTAACAGGTGTAGCATTAAGAAGTTTTGCTTATCTTGGGAAGTTTTGACATCAGATCTTCCACCCTAACATTTTGTCTTGGAATAATAAAAAGAAAAAACAAACCACCCACTAGAGCCACAGAATTATAGTAAACATAGTAAACTCCCACCATGGACCGACCTTCCCACAGTAAAAACAAATTAACTCTGCCCAGTAGAGAAAGCAACTACAGGATCTATTAATTTTATTATTCTATATATCTCAAGTTACCATGATCTGTGAGATTATACTCTGATGTCTCTGAAGTCTCATAACTGTAGAAGATTTATTCAAAAACACAAGATAGGAATTAAGGAACACATTCCCAAAAATTATAAGCATGCTTTCTGCACAATCCCTAGGGAATACTTTTTCATCGCTCTTGGAACTTAACTTTTGGAACAGTGTCTTTCCCTAAGTAGGGCCAGCATCACAAACTGATTTGAAGCCAAAGCAGGCCATGAACAGGCAAGAGCAAAAGTCAGGGCAGCAGCAGAGAGAAAAAAACACCAAGCCCTATCAAAACCAGTCTGCACTGGTCACAGTGCTCCACTGAACTGGGAAGGAAAGTAGGGAGACTCCAGTTGGCTGCATATATTTAATTTCTCTGTTTTCAGACCTATTCTCAGGTGAGCTCAAGACAGGCATTCAATATTAAAGAGCTGAGGGACAGGGGCAGGAACAGAGTCACTAACTACAGCTTTAAATATTTTCAGTCTACAGTAGCTGCAAAATATCAAAATCATAACACTGTGATTTTGCCAGAGAGGTGAAACAGTAGTTGTGTTCTAAGAATTTAGGGCATAGAAAATTAAAGACATTATTTTGACTTCTATTTCTTGCTGCTTTGCTTTTTTTGGAAATTCTCCCAGGACATTTCGGGTTGGTCTCTTTGCACTTCCTCAGTTGGTCTATGGGGATTTCCAAAATCCAAGCTACAAATGAAGACATGTATTTTATTATCACATCTAACACTGGGCACTATTAATAAAGGAAAATGTGATGTGTTTATATTAGTCAGAATGACAACATTTACAGGGGCAGACACAGCAGCTCAGGAGGACTGAAAAAATCTGTATTCTCTGTAGACAGAACATGATTAAAAGACTGAACACTTCTCACATCTTTTCATAGTATCAGATAGGGGTCTAACTATAATAATTTGATAATTATCAGATAGGGGTCTAACTATTATAATTTGAAGATTAAGCAGCAAACTCTATAAAACTCCACTCATTCTTTCATCTTCAGATTATCAGATAGGGGTCTAACTATTATAATTTGAAGATTAAGCAGCAAACTCTATAAAAACTCCACTCATTCTTCATCTTCCCTTATACTGTAGTTAAACAGAGAGCTCTAAATGTGTAAGAAATCACATGGAATCATCAAGCTTACTGGTGGCTGGCCATAAGAAACTGTTCCGAAGATTGGATTTTAAATCACTTATTCAGTGGTTTTAGGTCATTTGTTTTACTGAAATGCTGAAGTTTACCAGTTTTCTGTTTCTGGGAAAATGGAATAAAAGGCACTCTAGGGTTCAGGAGCAAATGTGCTTTTATAGGATATTTTTCACCTGTTCATCTTGACCATTTATTTAATTCCTTATATGTCAGTGTCTCTATTTTTTTTCCCTCTCTTGTAGATTAAACTTATTAAGACAGGACGAATCACTTGGAGTTTATGCTCCCCTGCATGGCACAATGCATGCAGGGCCCAAGAGCTCAGTTCCTAAACACTGCAATGACACCATGAAATACCACTGACAGTCATCAGTTGAACTGTATCTCCCTGATGAACACACTGCATCAGTGTAGCTTTGAATGAATGACAGAACAAGGTCACACTGAAGAGTACAGCCCACCTTCAATGTAGTGCTTTGTGTCTTGATTTAAAAGCTGTATTGGGTTGTAGTATCTTAATGAAGCACAGCAATTACATACAAGTTTTACTGAAAGTCCGTTTACAGCCAGAATCGCGATACTGAAATTGTGTGGTTCTCCATAAAGAAAAGCATCTAGCCAGAATTACAAACATGCATCAAATATCCTACAGGTGGAGGAGGAGGGAGGAAAAAGAAAGCCCTCTCTTTTCTCTGTCTGGTGTATTAAAATGTAAAGCCTTTAGAGCCAGCTCAGTCTTTTCAACATGCTCTTGGACAGTGCCCAGCACAAAGAGCCCAAGTCTCCAATTAAAGTGTCTATTCTCCATCACAAGAGCAATGAATGTGTATTGAATATATTCAATGGGCATTAATTCACCAAATAGCTTAGGGTGACATTTCTGTTTCCTAAAAGGAGAGCTTGAAAGGAAGTCACTTGGGCTGTAAACAGAAGTTTATCATATTCCACTTCCTTCTGTGACAATTTTTTCTTTTTATGGCTACCTGATTTATAGCACCATACAGAGCTCAGCTGGCAAGTAAAAGGGAATCTGAGCAGCAGCAGAGGCTCCTCTCCCAGATTTTAACTCCATTCTCACTGTGGCCCACAGTGTCCACGCAGCACATATTTGCAGCCAGCAGAGAAGCCTGGAGATGGAATAATCACAGCACTCAGGAGAAAGACACTGCTTTCCCACATTCTGAGGGTGTGCCTTCCCAAAGAAACAGGAACAAACCACAGAAGCAGCACCTCTAATCCTTTTCTCACTCCAATTCTATGGTAGGAAGGAAGATACAGTTTATGCCAGTGTATCTAACATCTGAACTTTCAACTCACACCAGCCCTAAGGCACCTCTAGCCTGATCATCTGCTTTTCTGTCAGATAATAAGAACAGATGGTGATATTTGATACAAACTAATCAGCTAACTTAGCAAAGAGTTGGGTATACATTTTCATAGCAAGGCATCTGATGAGGTTTGATAAATAAAATTTCCCATGGGAACAGAGTACTGGAAATACCACCCTTATAATAGAAAAATAGAACTAATTCAATAAAGAGCAAGTGAAGGTAACCTTAATTATAGAAACCTCAGTGCTTACAATCTTTATGCTACCAGAATTACATTTGCAAAAAATGATTGCCAAAAGGTGACTTTCCCACAGCTAATGTCAGCAGATAAATCAGTCACGAATGTCCTGTTCTTTTCCTAGAGAACACTTTTGCAGTATTACAAGCATTATCAAATAAAATAACAAACTAAAGCTGGTCAGGAAATTTTTATTAAATGCTCTTCTTCAGAAAGTACTAATTTTTTATTATCATTAACATTGGAGATTTTGGCAGAGAAGATTTGATTGATTCCCCCACTCCTCCCCAGAAAAATCCCCAAACCTGAAGTGTCCAATTTCTATGATGTTTTTCACAGAGAAAATTAACCTATTTATTTTCATTACTTTTGGCTGTCAGAAGAATAGTGATCTAAAAAACGTCAGGTAACAATAGACAGCTTTGCTTGCTGATTTTTTCTTTTTCATTTTGGAACTAAAATATATTTCAGAGATTATTTTTACCCTTCCTTCTGAAAGTATTTTTACTTAGGAAAATATTAGAGCTATTATAATGGCATCTCAGCTGTGCTGAGAATGAGCAAAGAAGTTTATTTCACAGAACAGGATACAATAAAACTTGCTTTTTTTGTCTGATTTCTTGCATATGAGAGGATATCCATTACTGACCAAGAGCCAACAATGAGTTCAGCTATAAACTGAGTTAGCAGCTAACTCTGCACATCTCAGAATGCTCAGCCTTTTTCTGTGCACTCTTTTAATGGGCTTTCTCAAACACACACTCTTGACTCCTCCATTCATATTTTAAGTGCTGTTTGCATTATGTTCCAGAGCAGCTTGTTGTTCCCACAGGATATTCAAGATCACAGGGTAAAATTGCTTTGTTGCCAATGACATTCTGGTATTCCTGAGCTGAGCACTTAACTGTGCCACTATCACTCTAGCTGGTTCATTGCTCAGACTGTAGATGAATTTCACCTGAGAAAAACAGGATTTCCCAATGCAAGAGCTTTCCTGTCTGCAGACCACAAGAAGGCAGCATGAAAACAAGAATTACACAACAGGAGCAACAGCTGATAGGCCCATTTGGTGTTTCATCAGGTTTACCTGTGCAGGATAAATGGATTACTCATACCATGCAGTGACTGTCACCAGCATCAAATAATAAAGTCACTAAACTGGAAGGAATTTATGGCTGTTTTGTAGGCAAACCTCCTGCTTAAAGCAAGGTCAACAGAAACAACTGTGTCAGCAAAATATATATTTGTCTTAAAAGACACACAAGCCTAGTAAATTTCCCTGGTAACTTCTACCCTGTGAGGCTCTTTAAAACTTGATATCTTTAATATTGAAGACAGTAAGTGAACTAACAGCATCAGTAGAAAGGTCTTCCAAACAAAATGCTATTCTGCTTGGTAGTGTAGCATGACACCTGTTTCTTTGAGCTCATGTACTAATTTCTCAGCAGGAAGGCAAGAAGCAGAGGTATGTTTATTTGAACAGCTGAAGAGCAGTGCAAAGAATTTATGATGGGAAGACTATGACCTACAAAGTCTTCTCTATTGCCAGCTGTTTTTAAAACATGTATCAATTTGAAACTCTATCACATATAACAAAGAACTGGGATTTTCTTAGTAGAGTGAAAGATGCAAAGGCTCTACCTGATGCTTTGAAGAGAAATTAAAAACAAAAATTTTCAAAACATATTTTTTCTTTTTGTCCTCATGGATCTTATTCTTAGCAGCAATAATCCCCACAAAAATAAAAAGTGTTTTTAGCCTTCTTCACATCTTTCAGCTAGGGATGAAGGTCAGCACAAACAATAAGCTAGGAGAAGGTAAGTGGGGTGTACTCTACAATTCCTGGTGAACAGCCAGTGCCTACCCTTAGATTTTGAATTCTTGGTCACAATGAAGTAGTGCTGAAAAAAATCTTCATGTCCAGACTCTGCTCTAAATAAAAAAAAAAAAACACTGTTGGGGAAAAAAAAAATTTAAAAAATCTACAGAAGAGAATTGATTGCAAATGAAAGAAAAAGTATTCCTGACTTGAAAACAAGAGGAAGAAAGAGTCCTCATTTCACTGACAGAAACATGACAGAATTAACGACAGCATCTCATAAAATTCCAGTTTATGATTATTACATGTCACATTGCAAACATGAAACAACACCAGGGACATAAGTGAGCACCAAATAGATTCCTTCAGTTGTGGGAAAAAGAAAAGTGTGGGAAAATACAAATGGGAGGGGTGATGGAACTAGTGCTGACCTTTGTTCAAAGTTCCCAAGAGTAAATACAAAGCCAATCACAGCTTGCATTGTGGCAACCGTTTATGGTGCCCTACATTTGATTTGTGAACTCTGCTGTACTCAATAAAAACAGCAGAAAAGAGTGAGGATATAATCCCTCTTCAATTCTTCAGTAATTCTAGGACAAAACCCACTTAAGTGTGAGCTATTTTATTTACCACTGCAATGCCCAAGAGATTTTTTCTGTATTTTTTCTCTATTTTTTTTCCTTTATGCTTCTTTTTCTCTGTCTCTTTTCCCTTCTTTGGTTGCCATTCTCAACAGAATATCAAAATGAACTAAACAAAGTTGAAAAGGAAAAGTTGTGTTCTTTTTTAGGAGCAAAAAATAGGCCTCTATTATGCTGTAGCTCACAAGAGATGCATGCAGTCTGCTGCCTATATGCTTTCACATGTGTTAATAACAGTGTTTAAAAATTATTCATCATTTTGCATTCATTATAAGTAGTGTTTCTCAAAGTATATGTGCTGCTGCTTTGAAAACCATTTCTCTCCTAAAAACACAGCATTTTTTGTATTCTATTATTTTAGTTCTAAGAAAATTCACACAATAAATATTCTCAGACACTGAACCATTACGGCATAAAATGAAAGAGCCACTGACCCCACCCTGCAAAGCCACTCAGCTGTGTACAGAGATCTTCAAGGAGCATTGTTGGTATTTTAAAACATTTGAATTGCTGCCAGATGTGCAAGATATGAAATCAGTTTATTGCTGCAGGGTGAGATTTTCTAGAGAAAGGTCCAACCCTCATGATGTTTACGGGCATTTAATACTACACAATAGAAGCTCAGAAAGTGGCTAATGTAGATATGAAGGAGAAAGGTTTTCTAAGACTTAAGGCACATAAACCAATATTTCAAAGAGAAATTACTAAGTTCTTCTCAGAATTGGAAAGAACAAGAAGGTTTAGATCTCCTCTCAGACAGAAACAGAACTTCTACATTACCTTTCTTGCATTGTAATAATTCACTACTGACCAAACATAGACTTTGCAATCATTTACCATTTCAGACTAGGTTTTTTCTGCTGTAAAGCTGGAGATCAGACCCTTCCAGACCTTTTATTCATTAGACATGAAAGACACTGCCTCCTCAGTCACATCATCCTTCTCCACTGAGAAAGGTGGAGACTGTCCCAGCACTGTGTGTGAAAATACTATAAAATACTATAAATACTGAAAATACTATAAATACTATAAATACTAATAAATGAAATACACTCCTCCTTCTGGGTCTGCATGCTAAAAGGTGAATGAATGAGGCAAAGATTTATAGAATCCTCCAAAATTCCAGATCCTTCAGAGATTATCCACCAAATAAAACTGGATCTAGAGCTCTACTATTACTTTTTCCAAAACCTGCTCAAAGTTAGCATTTCAAAACAGGGCAATGACAATGATATTCGTCACCCTATTACAAATAAAGGACAGAGCCTTTAAAAAGGATGCTGGCATGCTAAAAATACCAGTAAAAACAGGGATAGTGTCTCAAGTGTACCAAGAACCATTATTTCATTTACTTTAGCTTGGACAGCTCATGGCTTTTGTTTACCTCATGATAGTTCCCCTAAAGAAATACAGTTTCTCACAGAGATTTTTTTCACAGCTCCTAATCTATGAATTTCACTGCCAGACAGTATGACCATGCCCAAGAATCCTTTTTACATCACTGTTTTTGCAATTGTGTATTTGGCATCAAGGTACAAAATATAAACCAGAATAGAACCATTGGTTTCTTAGCAAGTGCCTTTTTAATTTAAGCTTTTCAATAACTTTTAATTCTATTCTTGAAAAACAGTAGAATCCAACAAAAAACCCATAAGAGAAGGACCTCCTTTATCCCCACAAAAAATAAGATCAGCCAACCAACTAGAATACTCTGTTAGTTGAAACACATTAGCTTTTAGTCATTGCAAAGAACTCCAGCCCCCTCTTGTGACAAATCAGAAGACAAGCACAGCTTCATAGTGTGACACTGCACAGTTTGAAACTGTTCCCATCCCATTAAAATTCCTTTTGAAAGATTGTGACGCTGGAAGGAGATAACTTGGCTTCCTGTAGTCACAATCTCTCTGTCTTAACTTAGATAGAAAGCTAGCATTCAGATAAAATTGCACCAAGCAAGAACAAGAAGGCTTTTTTTACCAACCAGCATGAATTCCTTCCTTCTCTGTCACTTGAGGGCTGTTAAGACTACTGGATATAAAAAGTATTTTAGTTTTGGTATAACATCTTGTTCCAGTGGTGCATAACACAGCTTTTGGGACCACAACATTATCAAATTCTCTTTAATCAGGGCACTTGTAGCATAAATTCTTCATTAATATGGTTGGCAAAAGGGTAAAGGACTAAGAAAAGAAGAACACATGGCAAAATGCCCATTAATTTTTGACCTGGTCTGACTAGATATACATCTGTCTAGATATAGATACATAAAACTACTCATAGACTTTGTATCTCAGAAATTACAGTTCAGCAGTGAAGAGAATACCAGCCTGCACCACACTGACTGACTCAACAAATGGAGCATTGGGAAACCAGCAGCAGCCATTTTCACTGCTGTAAAGGAAATTTGTCAGATACCTACTGAGAGTATGAAAAAGCTAATAACTGACAGGACTTAGGCAGGATCCCAAATATAGGGTTAACTATCATGGTTCCAAAGGATTGGATTGACCCTTCCTGTATAATAGAATTTCAAGTCCAGGATTTTACCCACAGGTAGGTAAAATACATTGCAGATGTTCTGCAGCTGTAGAGAAGGGGTTTGTCTCTGCTGTGCAGACTTGAAGAAGCATTTGGGGTCCTGAACATGACCAATGTTCAGAGCTGTCATGAGCTGACAACTCTGTTCAGACATACTGGTCCAAGCTAACAAACCTTCCACTGAGCATAACTGGGAAAGAGCCCAGTCCATCCCAATGCACAGCAATGTTTAAAGTGCAAACCACTTTCTAAAAATTTTCCAAATACAAATGCTCTGAACCACCCCCTCAAACACTGATGGTATTCCAAAGTTATCAGTATAACCCCACATAACAAAGCATCGTAATAATTCACTAATATCATAATAATTCATCCATTAAGACAGAAAAGCCCTCTTAGATATTTCCAAAATGTATAGTCAGCAAAGTGCAGTCATCAGATGTGTTTGGAAACTTTAGTAGCTCAGAGTATCTCAGTAGCTCCAGCTTGCATGCACACAGTGCAGAGTTTCACTGGAGCCACAGAAATCTGCATTAAGCTGCACAAAGCTTTGAAGAGAATTGCTAAGAATCAGTGTTCTAGAATATCACAATTGGGATTGTTTAAAGCCATTTCTGTCAACTGCAGATAGGCAAAGATCAAAAGCTTCAGATTAATTAAGATGATCGGTTATACATACAAACAGGCTACCTAGTCACCTCAGACCATATCAAAACTAAAGTACCAGATCTCAGCAGTTCAACTCAAATTACTCCATTGACTGGCTTTGCTCAAAGACTGAGAACACAAAAAAATTCAAAGATGGCAGAAGAAAAATAATATCACTTGGAGGACTGTGTTTGTGGTTCTTGTAGAATCACAAACACAGTCCTCCAAGTACCTCTTCTCTGAGTGAGCCATCTGCTCTGAATAGGCAGTTTAAATGCCAGTTCACTGAAAGGTTTCCCTCAGCCTCAACTCTTGTTTCTCTAGTTTCACCATGTGTTTAATTCTGGTCATTTCCTCACTGACACCTTCAATATTCTACTCTATCAGTGAGCACAGATTTTTCAGCACTTGGACTGTAGCTAACACAAAGGGACGCCAAGTATGACTTACAGATTGCTGTAGCAATGGATAATTCAGTTTGAAGTCATGGAAAAAGGCATTGGTGTAAGTTTAAAGCAGATGTGTAATGACATGGCAATAGGCTTGACTAAAGCTATAAGTGCCATTTAATTTTTCACTCAATACCCTATCTTCAGTTCTGGAGCCTGCCCTTGCTCCTCCCTCTAGCCATGCCTGTCACTGGTACAGGTGCATAGCTACTCATGTCTACACAGCCTAGAGCTGTGTAATGTCATGTGATCACACAACTGTTTTCCAACTGGTAGAAAATATTCTAGCTATTAACAATCCACTTCCTTTCCCACTTCTTTTCCCCAGCAAAATCCTGACAAACCTTTCTGATGTGATGCAAACCCAGACATTTACACATACAGACCCCGTTCCTGACTCCCCTGAAGGCATGGACAAGAAGTTGACATAACTGAAGTTCTTTTACACTAACTCTGGTTCTTTCATACATTACTCTACTCTATTCCCACAGATATCTGTTTATGTTATTTATGGTGTGGCCTAGAAATTCCAGGTAGAGGCAGTACATCACAGCAGAGCTTGAAGTGGTCCTTAGAGACAGAAGCTGGAACTCAGTGTGCTGATTTGTTCTGTGCTGAGCAAAAGCCAGAGGATAGGAACTAATATAATGTATTGGGAAGACTTTCCTATTGGGAAGCAGTAAACAATGTACCGGAAGCA
This sequence comes from Chlorospingus flavigularis, assembly GCA_035047885.1. Classification (NCBI taxonomy): domain Eukaryota; kingdom Metazoa; phylum Chordata; class Aves; order Passeriformes; family Passerellidae; genus Chlorospingus; species Chlorospingus flavigularis. Next base: position 10,413 of record JAWWMQ010013508.1, read on the forward strand.
GAAGAGAAGCTGCAAACAGACCCAAATTTAGCACTAATCACTGTGGTTCCAAAATACTGCATATCAGTGCTGACATATAAAGGTTCTTTCAAGCCACCTTTCCCATTCCAAAATTACAGAGGGGTGGAAAATGCACTTTTCCCAGAACTAGGCTGTCGTGACTCACGGCATTTCACTAGATGAGCTTGCTAATATATTGCACATCATTTTAATGTTGATACACAGCACACTGTATGTTAAAATGAGGGAATCCAGAACTAATGTATGGCACCATACATCCTGTTTGTTAATTGACAGAGTGAGATTGTGTCTGAACAGGTGAACTTCATGTTCAATTCTTTACCACTTAATGCCACTGCAGCTTTGCTCTTTATTACCTAGCAATTATTCCTCTAATGCAATGCAGCCCCACCACTGGAGATGATCTCACCTGTAAAAGGTTTTAAATGGATAGCTGCAGTTTTGTGATATTAACATTAAACCAATCAGCAACAGATAACCATCCTCCCTGGAACTGAAACATGCCCAGCACACAGATTGCTGGTTATAGTACTATCAGCTCTCTACTACCTTAGCACAGCTCCCTCAGCTTTTAACCAACCTGACGCTCTTCCTGCATTTGTACTTTGCTGAACACAAGCAGGCTCACAGCTTCCTGTGTGATGGTGATAACATATGTCTGACTTTGTTATTGTCAGCTGGAGTGAAGGGGAAGACAATGCCCTTTGAACTGTGAAAAGCAGTATAAAGCTTATCAGATCCTCTCCAGATATCACTGAAGGAAATGGGCTGGAAGAGTTGGCCCCACATAGGAAATATATATAAAAACCTGTCAGTACTAATCTTTCTGAAATGTCATTAAAAACATAATTTTGCAAATCTGAGTCCCTGCTAGACAATGTAATTTGTTCAAAGTGAACTGAAGTAAAAGTGGTGAGGAAGAACTGTACAGCACACATTAAATTTAAGTACATATCACTCAGTAGTCAGTAGTACCAAGACTGCTTCATTTTACAATGCCAAAATAAACTCTTCTTAGTGATTATTTCTCTCTGATCATCTTCTGAAGCCGAGCTTTAAAGGTCATGTACTGTATAAATTATACACAACTTTTCCCACTGAACAGTTCATTCAGGGGTTTTGTTTATCTGCAAAGCCTTCTAGATGAACTGCAGCAAAGTAAGATCATGGAATGACCCCCACAAAAACTCCACACAAAATAAAAAATGTATTTTCAGGTTAGTGTTAGTGTTATGTCCTTACTGACCTGCCAGATACTGTAGATAGCATTAGTATTTAAAACTTTAATATGAATCATGCAGTTTTATAATGATAAAACACCTATGTGACTTACCTTGTACTACATAGTCACAAAAACAGTTAAACAGCACAAACACAGAAGTTGTAGAAGAAAAAAAAAAATAACTTGGACATTTTTATATAATATTTGAAAAAAAATCCAAACAAAATACTAATAACAATCATAAGGTTGAAAAGATTATGAACAGAGACACAGGAAACTCAATTCTTCCTTTTGATGTGCTCACTTTGTGTCAACACCAGCTGAAAAGCAATTTTTCAGTATCTTCACTGACATAACAGGGGAACATTTCTAGTTAATACAACTGGAGATGAACAGTAGGGGGAAAAAATTAAAAAGGTTAATCCCCATTGCTCAATTTAGGTAACTGAAAGAAAAAACAACCAAATCTGCAGATGTCAAGTGAAGCATCAGCAACAGAAGTGCTTCACAATCTCTTCACAGAAAAGATTTCATTTGCTGTGGGTTTTTGTTGCCTCTATAGCAGTATTAATGCACAGTACATAAGAGAACCTTGTGTTTCACACCCAGGACACTCGTTCTCTTTAGCAATGATTAAATGATTCAGGAGTCACAAAATCCCACTGGAGATCATTCTGATGGTGTCTATATAAGAATGCAAGCAAGAGTAAATATTATTCTCCATATTATTTAAAAATACCACCCAGGCTAGTTTATTGGCAGGACAACATTGCAAATATGCCCCAATTTATCAACGCTGTTCTCTGTTCCAGCTCTCTGCCACAATGCAAGCTTCATGTTTCCGGCGGAGAGGAAAAGGACAAGTCGGTTTTTCTGATATGGGGTCTTTGTTGGCTTTTTTCCCTCATATTTATAGCTCTTGAAATGATGTGGAAAGAATGCAGCTGGCTGATGTCAGCCAGAGACCTGTACCCATGTGGCTTTGCTCAGAAACTACTGCCCAGTTTCAGGAGCTCAGTGTTCTATTGGACAAATCCAAATCCCAAGTACCTTAGGACCATTGATTGTTGGTGAAGCAGGAAGGAGCTGATCAGAACTCCACTGTGTCACTGCCAATACACACTGAGAGCCCTGAAACCCCCTCCTTGAAAGGGGGATCAGTCTATCAGACTGGGCAGGGAAGAGGAGCAAGGAAACACTCCTGAGATAAAACTGAACTAATTCACTCAAAGCCCCTCAGGAAGGCTATAAAAGAACCAGGATGAGCTTCTCCTTAGTCCTGGTCTACCACAAGGTCATCTTAGTTTTTAAGTCTCACAATACTTAGCTTTTTTCAGCACTGTCTCTGAGAGGAGTTATATCTTCTCTTTTCATTATTTGCAGGAGATTTCATAAATATTAGGATTTCATATCTGGTTTTACTTGTATTCTGTTTTATTTTGTTTACTAGAGAGACTTTGTCAAAAAGAGTCCAAGTGTTCACAGACCAATATATAAAGTAGTAAGGTAAAAAAAGTAAACTTTCTGCTCTCTAACCCAATAAATCTTGAGAAGGTGACGAGAGAGGAACAAAGTTCCCTTTCCTGTATTATTTCACATAGCTTAAATTCTGGAAATCAGAGACTTCCCAAGTACACAGAAAATAGAGATTTGACCTTCCACAGAGGTGGGAACTCAATTTTTTTTCTACTTTCTATTTCAAAATGAAATTCAGAACTGGGATCCCACAGTATTCAAAATTACACTCCATGAGGGCAAAATAATCCCCTGTTACCTGGACACTTCACAGTAACAATTCAGAGAGATGAACACAGCTGATGCCACTCACCTGTACCTTTTCCACAGCCAACAAATCCTGGGGGCTCAGGAAGACTTTGTGCAGTGACACTAAAGATGAAGCTGGCATTGCCTTAAAATGCAATAAAACAAATTAAAAAGCAGGCACCATCTCAAAAAAAAAAAAAAAACACACCAAAACATGAGGACAAAACCTACAAGAGTTATTACTTTGACACACAGTTATTTCTGAAGACCATTAATACAAATGGACCCTGAGACAAACCGTGAGAGTGCCCATACTCAGAATATGCTATTCAAGCTGTGCTGGCAAAAATCAGTACAGGCTGATCTGTTCTAATGGGGAATAAACCAGAATAATTTCAAATTCTGTAATGTTATAAGGGACTGAGGGTTAAGAACACTTGTACTCTGAGGCTAGTAAAGCCAGATAGAACAAAAAGTGAATAAATATCAGACCAGCTCTGGAACAGGAAAAGCTCAAGAGGCAAACAGTTTGTAAGAGCAAATTGATACATCTTGTGCCATGTCATGTAATTTTGTAACTGCAAAAGGGAACTGTTTTACATGTATTATATATAACAAATAAAAGAATATTCCCTGGGTTCTCACTAAAAGAGTTCCCTATACAATGACCTGGGAAAAACATGTCCAAAATATGCTCAGTGCAGTGGTTAATCTGTAAAATTTACACCTTCTTTTCTGAAGCTCTTTCTGTGGAGAAATTCTTCCTGTTGAAATAATCCATAACTTAATCTTTTACATTTCTTTGTAATTCTATGCTTCAAAAGTTTTGCAAGGTACAAGCATTGTTAGGTACCATTCTCAAACCTAGGATTAAGAATTGTATAAATCTCAAGATCATGGATTGATCTTATCCACTCTCAGGATCCCTCTTACCACACAGCAGGTGCAATCGTGGCTGTTAACTCTGTAACATCCCATGCCTAGGGATGTTAAGGGAAAGTAAAATGAAAAATAGCAGGGAAAGTAAAATGAAAAATAACTTTTTATTTACTAAAACATGATTCAGGAGAGATGACGCTGTGGTGAGGACAAGGAAGAGAAAAGGAACAAGCTGATCCAGGAGATTTTACAAGAAGTCTGGGATACCCAGCTAAAAGTGGTATCTTGAGGGCTTGCTTAAGAGCTTTGCACCTAGGGATGTTGTCTACTGATGCTCTTCCTGCTCTCTTCCCTTTATCCTCATTCTGCTGGCAGGATTAGTTTAAAGATTATTTAAAATTAGATGAAAGAATTAACTCTGAGGACTATTCAGTACACAACTTAGTCAGAAACAGCCACTTCAACTGCTCCAGTTTGCTGTGCCCACTTGAGCTGACTCAAGTGACAGCTGTGACCAGCTCACCTGAGTCAAGTCCCTGTGCAGTCAGTGTGTTTCACAGTTCTCTCTCACTCAGACCTCTCTTTCTTCCATGAGTCAAGCATCCAAAAACCTTTCTGTCTAACCTTGTTCTCACCTCTGCACTGATCTGGATTCTGCAGCTCGATCAGTTTTTCTTCATCAACACTTTTCCTTCACCACCTAGCACAAGGAGGGTACATCCATTTTGGCATAGCACAGTCACAGAATCTCATCCCACCTCCTCTGGCATCCCCTGTGCTGACCCTTCCTGCCTCTCTGGGAGCCCAGCTGTGTCTCTGTCATGTTCCAGCTGGACTCAGTCACTTCTGAAACAAAAAGGCATTTCAAAGAAGCCAAGAACAGGGCAGGAAGAATTTCTTATGCCTCAAAAAAACATATATGGGACTGAAACCTCCATTACCACGTTATCATAGAGTGGTTTGGGTTGGAAGAGGCCTTAAAGGCCATGGCAAGGGACACTTTCCACTATCCCAGGTTGGTCCAAGTCTTGTCCAACTCAGCCTTGGACACTCCCAGGGATGGCACAGCCACAGCTTCTCTGGGCAACCTGTGCCAGGGCCTCAGCACCCTCACAGGGAG
>JAWWMQ010013509.1:0-15344 GCA_035047885.1 Chlorospingus flavigularis
TCTGGCAGTGGGAGCCATTCCCTGTGTCCTGTCCCTCCATCCCTTGTCCCCAGTCCCTCTCCAGCTCTCCTGGAGCCGCTTCAGGCTCTGGAAGGAGCTCTGAGGTCTCCATGGAGCTTTCTCTTCTCCAGACTAAACATCCCCAGTTCTCCCAGCCTGGCTCTTTAGGAGACACCAGAAGAAACTGGAGGGGAGGGACTGGGTAAGCCTAAACTCCAGAGAACCTTCCCTCTGGAATCAAAATCTTTTACATTGGGTTGTGCAATACAGCCATGAGGCAGGAACTGAATGTGCTTTCATGAATGAACTGTTAAAATTGTCCCTCCCTAATTTGTTGTTGGTGCATTTCTGGTTTGTGTCTGGAGGAGTCAGGGCTTGATGGGATGCTGGAAAGCCAACACTGCCAATTTGGAGTCCCTGCCTCCAGTACCTGGTGGGCCCAGTGCCTCGGCCATGCTGAACAGGCAGTTCAAATGCTCCATGTTCCAAGCCTCATTGCCTAATTAAATGCTTTTTTAAAGGCTCTGGTTCAGTGTTTCATTTCTCATGGCCCTGGTGTAGGAGGGACGGGAGCCCTGCAGTGCCCGAGCTGCAGCAGCCATGCAAGGCAGCCATGCAGAGCACTCTTGGTTCCATAGGAATTCCATGAGACCCATCCAGAGGTCAGAGATAGGAGGTGTATGGCTGAGAACAATTATTCCAGAGAGTTTTAGTGGTGAGCAACTTCACCTCTGTGCTACAGACCTGTGTCACTAAGGGAGGGATTTTCAAAGGGGTTGCCTTGCCTGATGCTGGTATTTTGTGGGGACACTTTGGAAGTGTCTGATAGCTGAGGTTGTGACATTAGCTTTTACAGTAAGAAGAACTATACAGATACATATTTTTAATGATCTGTGCCCCTACTTGGTTCCTCAATATTAAGTACAATTCCATTTTTAAAAAACAATTGCAAACAGTTTTAGAGTTTAGTCATTATTTACATTTGAATTTTTAGGGCAGGGAAAAAGCAAATATGCAGAGGCTTGACTTTTTAAAAAATAATTATTAAAAAAAGTTAAATTACTTGATATACATATAAAAAATGTATCTGATGAAAATAATGTAGATAAAGGCAGTAAAACTGTCAGCTGTAGAAGGAACCACTGTGTCATTTCAGACCATGCACATTTGGGAACAGGTTCATGTTTCAGCTTCTTAAAACCATCACCTCCTGTTTTAATGAGCAGCGTGCTTGTTGGAAATAAACTGAACCTCCAGGGGGGAACCCAAATGAATAATGTCCCACTTTTCATTAGAATCTCATTAGTTTTGCAGTTATGAGGTATAAATCAAAAAACATAAGCGAAACCAGCAGCCCCCAAAACACAGGGCTGTTCAGATTGCTGCTAATGGATGTCTGCTCCTTGACTTTATGTCAGCCTGTGAGTGGAGTTCAGCAGGGTACCGTGGGGTTTTTAGGCTCAGGCTAGTTAGTGTCAGTAATTCCTACTCACAAGGCTGTGAAGAGGTGGGAATTTTGCTGCCACTGCATTCCAGGGGGTTTGCATCTGCAGCCTCTTTGGGCACGTTTGACTTGGCCTGGGGAAGATGCAGTTTTAAAGAGTTTCTGCTACGATTGTGAAAAGCATCTTTTTAGAGGCTTAATTGAAACTTTTGTCTTGAATGTGTTTTGCAACACACTGATTTTAATTTTAGTGAAATATGGACATTGTGAAATGACAGAGATCTGAAAATGGGCTTGAAAATAAAGGAAACTTTCAATGTGTTTCCATCAAACAGTTTTTGCAAGCTTATGTTAAACCAGATCATCGCAGATGCCGAGTTGGGAGTTCATGTAACTGCCTGAGATGTCCATTCCTTTCCATTCCATGGGGTTCAGTCTTCCCTGGATATTTGGAAAATCTGGATTACTCTGCCTTCTTTTCCTGCTGTGTTTTTTAAGCCAGTTAGAAGCAGGAAGAACTCACCATCTTCACTGCAGACCCTGATTTCTAGGACAGGCCATGAGTCACTGGGCTGTTGTGGCAAAGGTGCATCTGTAGGAATAAGGGCCTGGCAATAATACCAAACACAAAGTAGATCAGTGGCAGCCTCATTTCCCAGCTCCCTGCAGTAGCTTCAGTGGTCTAGAGTGGAAAGAATTTCTCATGCTGTAAGAGAAAGATTGGGTTTATTTCTGAGACTGAGTGTGGTGCTTGTTACTTTCCCACTTCTGCAGCCTTTTTCATTGCCTGCCATGGGCCAGGCCACTTCTGAAATTTCAGATGCAGGAACGGGCTGCACTGTGAGGCAGGTAAAGCACGACCTCACTCAGAGAACAACAGTCTGAGGGACTGCTGCCTGTGCTGGGGTGAGGGCTGGTGCAGGTGAGAGCCTGTCCTTGGGCTGCTCTGTCCCTTGTCTGTCCTGGCTGTGGGTCCTGTCCCTCCTCAGCCCCCAGTGCTGTTTGCTGGGTGCTGTTGTTACCCAGCCCCTGCCCACGCAGGAGCTGCTCCATAGCCAGGCCTGCAGGACAAAGCTCCACGTTGGCTTTTTGTGCTTGTGTCTGCTTAACCACATGGCTGTTATGGTAAATACAGGAGAGAATGTGTAGAGCAGTTCAAGGGAAGGAAAATGGCTCTGGTTGAACCAACTCCTATGGAAAATTCATTCCCATTTTTAGTGTTGCTACCAAAACACAGCCTGCCTGCATTCACATAATACCCAGCATGTGTCACTGCAGAAGGTGGCACCTTTCATACCAAACATTCACTCCTTGGGCCCAAACAGATTTAATAGCTGAGATTGGAGGGCACATGCAAGTCTGTTCAAAATCTGCTGTAATTTGACACGAACATTGATTTCCTGCCAGCCTGCAAATGTAGGTCAGAAAAAACAGGTACTTGTTTCTACAACTCTCTGATGGCTCTGCTAGAACTCGAGGGAGTGTTCTTCTGGCTTTTCTTTTCTTCTTTTTTGAAAAAGATTTGCATTGATATATAAATCTTTAAATTTAGAAAGGCAAACCGGTCTTTCATTTTTTCCAGAATTGCTTCATTCTTTCCACAATATGTGTTTGGAAGTCTGAGCCCTCTCTTACTTGGAGACTGGGGGAGAAGGGGAGGGAAGTGCTTGCCAGTTTGAAATGTTTTACATTTTTGAGAGCAGCACAGGCTGCAGTAACGAGCAGTGGGAGCCCTTCCCTCCGGAGTGCCCTGGGATGCCGCGTGGCCTCATTAACTTGGCTGCCCCAGGAACAGATTGAAAGCTGCTATTTTCATGGATATTGTTTAAAACTTGGCTGCAGTGATGAGGTGGGGAGGGAGAAAACAAACAAGGGAGAGAGCAAGAAAAAGAGCCTTAAGGCTGATATTACTCTTTTTCTGGTTACAGATATGGAAAATGTTGCAATTTTGCTAGGATAACATCATTTTGGCTTTGATATATTCCATTTGGGATGTTTGCTTTACGCTTGCTGAGTTTAACTTGGATTGAGATGAGGAACTCATTCAGATTTGAACATAGCTCTGCAAAGTCTCTCTTGGTGGTAGGTTAAAAATAGAGCAGTTTTGCATTATTTTTTCCCCTGCTGTGGCCTAGATGAGGTGCAGAAAGAAAGACTTTGCATTGTACGTGCTGTCTCCTAGGTTTCACTCCCTCCTGAGCACAGGGCACAGCACTGTTGTGTCTCCTCTGGAGGAGCTTTAAGCCAAGTGGCAGGTTGTCCAAGGTGGGGCTGAGGGAAGATGGGACACCTGACACGTCTGTGCGTTCCTCAGAAGGGTGTGCAGACAGATGAAGTTTGTCACTCTGTTCTGTCCCTGTGGCTCTGTGATGGGGTGGGGGGTGTTTCACTCTGCCTTTAGCTGGCAGTGGGGCTCCAGGTCACCACTGAACCCTGTCTGAAGTGTTCTGTGGAGAAGCAGGGGAGGGGATTCTCCCCAGAGCTGGGCTGTGAGGGGGATGTTGATCAGGAGGAGATCAGAGTTGTCCTTGTGCTAAACCCTTTGTCCTCCCCATTCTCTGCTGAAATGGCGCTGTCAGGTACTTCCTGGGGACTCAGTGGAGCTTTGGGGAATTTGGACAATACAGTCAGAAATTTCAACAATACAGTTGAGGATGGATTTGACCATGGAGGACGTCAAGCTTTCTGTTAGAACCACCAAAAACTCTGAGCTGGAAGGGACCCCTGGGATCATCAAGTCCAGCTGCTATCCCTGCACAGAGAGCCCAACAATCCCACCCTGTGCATCCCTGAGAGCGCTGTCCAGACGCTCCTGGAGCTCTGGCAGCCTTGGGACCACTTCACACTCTTGATGGGCATTGAAGGGTTTTCACATTAGGATACTATTCTGCCTTCCCTTCCCTTCCCATCGCCCCTTCCTCCTCCTCCCCACTCCTCACAGAAACACCACGTTCCCTTCTTAGTCAAATCAACACATAGGAGTGAATGGCCTGAGGTCAGTGACACTATGGTCACCAGTTCCGGCCAGTGGAGTCCTGTGTGGCCTTTGCCTCCAGAGCACACTGGAGGGGAGTGACAGACTGTCCCAGCCTGTGTCCCCTGGGAGGAAAGGGCTGCCTACCTACCTGCTTTCTGCTTCACTCCTGGGAATGACAGCCCTATGAAATCTGCACCTTGCAATAGTGATTAATTTCGGTTTCAGTTACTGCATTTTAATTCAAAAATTCAAGTACTGGGCAGTTTGAATTCCTTACAGAAAATCAGTAGACTGCTGCTGTGGTGTAAGTAAGAAAACAGACACTTTGATGAATGAGGGCTCGGGCAGGTAATGGTTTTTGTCCTGGTTATCCCTGGGGTGACGGACCTGTGCAGCTCTGCTGACAGGGATGAGCGGAGTGCACTGTGGGGAAGACAGCCCCCACATCAGGAATACAGAGAGGGGCAAACTTTTGAATTTTGCAACCCACTGAAACACTGTCCTCGTTTCACATGAGAAAATAGCTGCCCTCTGGAACTGCTGTTGGTCATGACCCATCCACAGACGGGGTTACTGTGAGCTGAGCTGTTCCCTTGGGTACCCGGGGCTGGAGCTGTCTCTGAGTGTGGGACTTGCTGAGCTTCCAGCAGCTGAAGAACAGCTTTTGCTGCTCTATTGTGCAGATGTGAGAGCAAGCCTGGTGCCATCTGACCAAAGCTTTGGTGTTTGCAGATTGTTTCTTCCCCAGGACCAAGTCAAAGGAGGGTGCTGGAAATGCTTTTGCTGGAGCATTGTTTGCCGTTGTAAATCAATAGAGTTTGAAGTGTCAGTTCTATCCAGGAATCCCTTCTTTCCCCCCCAATTGTTTGGCCAGCCCTGCCGTGGCTGGGACTCTGGGATGGCATAGGATCAGATGGATTGTTGCAGTGTCTGAGGCCTCATTGTCCTCAGCTTGGCTTCTGATGCTGCGTGGGGAACGCCAGATGAGCCGGGCAGGGCAGCGCATCCCCCAGCTGTTTGCAGAATCGAGGCAGAGAAAAGGGAGAAAGGCAGATTATCCCATTATGTTTACAGGGCATCGGTCACACAAACAATGACTGTCCTCTTTGACAAGAGGATTGTTTAATTAGTTAAGGGTTTGATAAAGAGATGGCTGAACATACAGAGCTCTGAAGGCATCTGCCTTTTAGTACAGCAGGCACGTCCTCCCTGCCAGCCCTGGGCTTTTCCTTTCTCCTGAGGAGCACCAGAGGTCTCCAGAGCTCTGTTCCAAGTCTCAGAGCTGCTTACTTTGAGCATATTAAATTGGGTTTCTGTTATCTGAGAAGCAGAATTATAATTTAGCTGCCTGTGAACTAGTTCTGAGCATTCAGAAAGAGGGAGGCAATGTGAGTTATATTTGGAAGCACATCTTTTTTCATGTCTGTATTCTAGTATTACTAGTCCTCTTATCTGTTACAGCTTTTCCCTTGCTCCTTTCTTCTTGATTTTTAATCTGTGACAAGTGTTGCCAGTTAAATTCCATAGACTCTGAACTGAGCCAGAATGAGAGTCTGTGTAAAGAGGTAATGAATTAAGCATAGGCAAGTGGGTGTGAAGCAGTGAAATTCCAAGTGTGTGCAGTGGCTGTGGGTACAGTGTTACACTTCACCTTGCTTCTGAATTTGACCATAAAATCCAATTTGAAATACAGAAGTAATGAGTAGAGATTGGATTTAACTCATACATTGTAATGTTGGTGTTAGCATTGATTCTCATCTGTGTAACTCCTCAAAAGCAAGGAGCATACAGAATTTAAATCAATATTCAGTACTTCAGAAAATATTCCAGCTCGGCCATGAAATATTTATGTTTAACATCCTGCTGAACTTGCAATGGTTTGCTTGGGTTTAAATTGGCATCTGCCTTTGTACCCTAATACTCACAAATAATTAAACACCAGACATTCTGGGTAATAAGAAATAATGTAGAAATGCAATTCTTTAAATTAAATCTACAATCTAAAAATGTTTTGTCGCTGTATCTTGCTTTCAAGCCAACATTAGAAGCCACTTAGTATCTATATTATTTTTTAAGGTTTAAGCCTCCTGTTGGTTTTTTTTCCTTGGAGATTTTTCACACTTTGTAGTGTTCTGTGGCCCCAGCAGAAGCTCTGCTGCTCTGTCAGAGCGTGTGTCATCAGCTGTCTGACCACAGGGGCTGGAGGAAGTGGTTTATATTCACAGGGGGGTTGTGCATCAAGATGAACTGTCCAGCACTGGGGACAGACTGCCGTGGTGGCTCCCAGTTGCTGCCCTGGTCACTGCCAGCTCCCTCTGTGTGTGCTGAGCGGGGCAGGGTGGGGAGGTGCCCTGTGTCAGCTCCTGCCTGCTCCAGGCAGGGACAGCAGTGCCAGTGCTGGAGCTGAGGGAGGCTGAGGGCTGAATTCCACCCTCTCAGGCACCAGGATTTGTTCTCTTCGTGTTCTTAGCGCTTAGTTCTTTGTCCTAGAGGGCTGCAAGTGTGTCCCAACTCTCAATAAAAGAATCTGTATAAAATAAGCCTTTCTCCAGGTTAATGGAAATGTGCAAACAGAGCTGCAGCCTGGAACTGTGAAGATGTTATCAGGGCACAGAGACTGTTCTTGGGGCCCCTTTCTGCTCATTCTTTACCTCTCACTGTGGGGCTTAGAGTGCCCCAGGGGAGCTGAGCAGGGACTTTACAGCTGACCCCTGCTGCTTGCAGATCTCATGGAAGTTTCTGGAGTCCCAGGTTGGTGCCTCACTTGTTGCCCAGAGAGGCTGTGGGCTCCCCATCTCTGGAAGTGTTCCAAGCCAGGCTGGATAGGGCTTGGAGCAACCTGGGATAGTGAAAGGCATCCCTGCCCATGGCAGGGCTGGAAGAAGATGAGTTTTAGGGTCTCTTCCAACCCAAGCCATTCCATGGTTCTAAATTCCTATTACAGCTTCCTAGAGGGATGCACAGCATTCTCCCACTAAATACCAACAGCCTTCAATTTCTGTCAATGAGCAGTTTTCCTCTGGCTGCACTCCTGTGGTGTCTCTAGTTCAGGTGGCTGCTGCCACAGGCTGCTTCTCTCTTCCTGTTTTCCACAGTCTTAAGCTAAAAGAGGTGGCAAAAGGATCTTGAAAGAAATTCAGGTCGAGTGTCTCATCAGCACAGGATGCTGCTTCATGCTGTTGTACCAGTGAAGATCAAGTTCCTCTTTGGTAGGAGCTGTGCCAACTTCACCACCCACACTTTGACAAAGGGTATTGTTTTACCATTTCAAGTGATTAATAATTTTTAGGAGGTTGCAATTTTCCGTTTTCAGCATGTCGCCTCTGATTTCCTCTTTGTGTCCCAGAGGCTTTGGAGAAGCTGAGGGGCACAGTGAGGAATGTGCTTGTGCAACCAGGATTGCCTTCACCAAGTGGGGGATGTTGCAGTTCTTCCTAGTCCAGCCCTATTTGAGAACCAAGTCAGTGGCTTCCTCAGCCACCAAATAATGTTTTCCTTAATTGCCATCAGGCTGTGAGAAATTTCCTCTCCAAAACTGAGTTTAAATAACAATTTTCCTGCACTTTATTTCCATTGTTAGCCTGAGACAAGTCCCTGAAGAGGGATGGCAGCAGCCCAGGGTTGTACAGAGCTTGGAGAAAGGATGCCCTGCAGAGGTGCAGTCAGGTCATCACTGAATCCAAAGTGACCTCAAACAAGATGAGGAAACATACAGGACAGTGACAAGTAGCAGTGCTGGATCTTTCCAGCTTGTGCCTTTCCTCTTTCTTGCCCTTTTTCTGGGATCTCTCTTCATCATGCAGGGAGAGCTGTTCTGGGGCCTCCTGCCCTGCTCTGTGCTGCATCTCTGGCATGGAATATAGACAGGAGAGACATGGCTGTGCTGCTCACGTTCATACAGTGTCAGGGCTTCCATGGCAGCGTGTGGCCATGAAAGAGATGTGGTGCGAGCAGTGGGGAGCCCAGGAGATGCAGCAGGACAGCCTTGTGTTGTGGCTGCATCCAGAGCACCCAGCACTGCTGCCATCCCGTCCTTAGGTGCCCTGTGCACCATGCAGCCTGCTGGGGGCTTAGGGCAGACCCCAGGAGCTGAGATGTGCTGACAACAGCACGTGCTGTCCTGGTCCTTCAGAGCCCACCAGGAGCAGGTGTCACCCAGCATCACCCCAGCAGTGGGGCTGGCTGGGCTGCTGATACCAGAGGAGACACCAGGGCTCCCTTTGGTTTGCTTTTCAGCTCCTGCAGTTTCTGGTAGGCATCTGCAGACTCCAGTGGGGAGTGAGGCAGGAGAGAACCACAGGGTGAGATCTCTCTCCAGTGGTTCCTTTGATCAAGTGAGGACTTGTGTATTCGTCGTGCTTCACAGCAGAGGTGCTCTTGGCTTTGTGGCAGAGCAGTGCAGACACAAACTATCTTGATGGAGCTGACTTCTGTGCTGTGAACAAGTGAATTAGATTAGAGCATCCCAGAACAGACATAGCATTTCATGTCCAAATGCAAAGGAGAGGAATCCCAATCTTGCCAGCAGTTGCCCACAGTTTTGCTGTTTCACTTTGAATTTGTTGCCAGCTGTTCAGATGCCAAATCATTTGGCAGCCAAAAATCAGATATCCCTGCCCATGCCTAAAGGAGAATAATATGTTGTTTCTGACATTTGTATTATTTTATGGGTCGATTCATCACTACTTAAAGGTTTTTCAAAAGGTGGTTAAAACTATGCATAAACTGTAGTACTTTCTGAAAAATTATAGCATGATTGTTGCAACTCTAACTACAGCTAATAAGAAATCATACTGAGAAAACACATGCCTTTCAGGTAAATAATGTTTGTGGATGTGGAACAGTCCAAAAGCTGGGCAAGGCCGCATTTTTCTCAACTTCTGAAGACAGTGGTGGAGACGTCTGTAGCTACTGAGATCTCCTGATCTGAGCAGATGTTTCACAGTGGCTGTGCATGTCATTGCTCAAAACACTTGTGAAAATTAACCTGAGCCTTTGAACTGGAGACTCTGTTCCCCAGTCTGACCCAAGTGCTGGGGGTGAGGCAGGAGGAGGCTGCAGGGTGAAGCCTTTGCTTGTGCACTGTGAGGAGAACCAAAGGGTGAGGAGGAGGCTGCTGGAGACCCATCTTCCAGACACGTGGGAAAAGCTGGCTCCCTACCCAGGAGCTTCAGGAGTGGTTTCTCTGTGCTGGCCTTCCAGGAGTGCTGCCCGGAGAACAAAACTGCACCTTCAAGACTCTCCTTATTTCCTCCTTTAGTATCATCTTCTACAAACTTGATTACAAACAACCATCCCTTGTAAAAGCCATTTATGCCACCAAAGGTGATCTTGTTGATCCTGCTGGTGGCTAATCAACACTGCATTCAGAACCTGCTTCCCTCGCCCTTTACCTCCTGAATAAGCTTAGAGAAGATCTCTAGATCTGAGCTTAGAAGGTCTCTAAGCTTGTTCAGGACATAAAGCGTGAGGAACAACTACCCATGAAAGAGTTTGGAAAGCAATTTCTTATCAAGCATGGTGGAGAGAATACTGATATGGCTTGGGAAGAGATAAGAAGTCAGTGCACAATGTGTGGTGAATAATGTGACTTGGCTTTGTCCTGACCTTGTGGGACTGGACACTATTCCTAAAAACATTTCCAGCAGAATGTTGTTTCTCTTGTTGTGGGTGTGAGTGTGAGGAAGTGTACAAGGAGAGTGTGGTGCAGGTACTGGCTTTGTGCTTGACAAAGACTTAATTGACTTTGATAAGCAGCCTTAATTGACCATGAGGTCATCTGGTGTTGACCAGTGAAATGAAACTTTTTCAGGACGAACAGGAGGGAAAAGGGACATTGCATGGGTGTCAGTCCCTCAGGTGCCAGCAGGTGGGATTGCCCAGGACAGAGCTCTTTCCAGAGGGTGGGGAAGCAAAGCCACCCTGCATTGAAAGGCATGATCTTGTAACAAGAGCTACTGGTCAAGGTTTCAGACTAGCAATCAGTCACCCCTTAGTTTATATTCCAAGTAGCAGTCAGGGTCTTCAGCCACAAACAAAGCCACAATCTCCTGCAGCTGTTCAGCCATCACCAGATGTTGCAGCTGATCGGTGCTGTAGCTCCTGCCTCTCCAGCATTCCTGTCCTTGCTGCCATCAACAACAAGGAGTCTCCCTGCAGGACAGGGGAGGACTCATGGGCAAAAGGCAAACAGAAATGAAATAAGTTGTTACTAAAACAAGTAGCTGCTCGTTGTTGACTCTGTATATCAGATCTCAGGGAGAAAAAACTCCAAAGGAGGTCTGAGTTAAACATGACAAGAACCTGGAAATTAAAACACCAATAGCTTGTGGAAGGCCTGAATTCCGGCAGGGTTTCCAGGGCAGGGTAGCAGTGTCTGGGAGAAGCACAGGAGCTGCCCATGGCCCTGGGGGTGCCTGGAGCTGTGCAGGCTGCAGGGCCCTGGCTCTGCTCCGGCTGCTCGGGAGCTCCCAGCCAGGGCGGAAGATGAGGAGCTGCAGACAGTTGGGATCTGAGGGATTTGCTAGTAACAGGGAAAACAGAGGAAATGGTGATTTGAGAGGAAATCCTTGGATTATTGTGCTTTGATTCATGGGTAGACATGGTCTGGAGTGAAAGTGATCAAGGAGAAATACACACAGTGGAGCTTCAGCTCCTGTGAGTGAATTGAAAGGCAGAGAGGGAGAGAAACAGACCAGGATGGAGAAAATTTAGCAGATTTCTAAAATTACTCATCCATCCTGTAAAAGCTTTTTGTTTTGTGTTACATCTGCATCTGGAGGTATTCCAGCAAAACCCTGGGGAGAAGGAAGGCTTCAACACTAATAAAAATAACTAAAAAAAAGGTAGAAAAACGGTACTTTTATCAAAGACAAACCTTCCTCCCTCCCTTCTTCTGTAAATGCCACAAATCATGAAATTCTCTCTGTTTCACCTGAGAATTTGCTGGAGCATGTGTCAGTCAGGAGGTGATTGCATTTACTTCAATTTACCAAACCTGTGCAGTGGGGAGGTGACTGCAGAGTGTGTATGGGTGATCCCTGGGGACACCCCCAAGGTGTGGGATTCATGCACAGGGGAACTCAGCCCGTGTCCCTGTCACCGCTCTGACCCTGCCCAGCAGCTGCACTCAGACATTCATACCTTGCTGTGTGCCAGCCCAGAGCCCCCTGGTTTTGTACAAACCCTTTCAGCCACTGTTCTCATTCATGTGCCAGAACTGCGAGCTGAGCCCCAGCCAGCTGTGCTCTCCTGGCAGGGCAAGGTGGGACAAACATCTGGCAACACGAGGGCTGCAGCTGCCATGGCCACTGCTGCCAGAGCCCGTCCAGCCAAGCCTTTTAGAAGTGTCAGACTCTGGAGGATGCTTCATGCTTAAAAAAATAAAACCTGAATATGCTTATGAGGGATAATAAAGCTTCCTCAGCGATCCAGGAGGGAACATTCAAACACTCCATGGGAGAGCTCTGGACAGATGTTGGTAATACTGGCTTAACACTGCTGCCTAAATTTGAAATCCAAGTCCTGGGAGCAGTCAAAGTGTCTGAAGAACTCACACTGACGCAACCCTGGCTCTGTTTGGGAAGTGCTGAAGTCCTACATTGAGTCCTCAGAGGAGTTGTGCTCACAGTGTTAACAAAGCTGTTCTAGGACGGGAAAAAAGCAAGCCAAGTAAACTCTTCTAATGTGAGAGAGCTCAAGAGAGACTGAGTTGTCAGCATTTAAAGTAACTCTGCTGGATCTCCTCAAAAGAAGGATTTACATGTTACTATTACAATCACCCTGATTATTTAATCCCCTGACATTTTAAAATTTTCCAAATTTTTCTATATTATAGTGGTTTTCAGTAGTAGCCAAACTTTGGAATGAAATTTGTGAAGTGTCTTCAACTGAGTTATTTTTCTATTTGCTGAGAATTTTTGTTTACACTTTGATTCTGGTGGAAATCCTGAATTGTCCATTTCCAAAGTTATTCCTTGGGTTTTTTGTGTTTTTTGCTTAAGGTCCTGGTTTGAAGGTGAAATGATCCTTTGAGATTCTTTCTCCTGAAGTGCAGACCCTTTCACAGGCTAAGTATGGCCTGCATGGGTTTGAAATAGTTCTAGAAAGTGCCAGTCTGTTCAGCACCTGAGCTCTCTGTGCCTTACCCAGGATGTGCTGTCACCTCCTCACAGACTTCCCTACAGAATAAGCAAGCATCAGAAAAATGCAGACAATAACAAGACTGAAAATCAATCTCTGAAGTTAACACGTCCCCAACTATCAGGTTTCTGTTTCACTGTTGCCCATACACAGAATTTTCTGTTCTTGGTGTTCATTATTCCCTGGGAGCTCTCCCGTACAGCACAGCAGGGTCAGGGCGCTGTGCCTTGGTCCAGCAGGGTGGGTGTCCCTGGTCACAGCCAGCGCCTTGGGCTGTCTCTGTGTGACACACTGGGGGTTGGACACGTCAGGCACATGACCAGGGTGTGTGTGGTCACCTCCCTGTCCTTCCTTGGTGCCAGGTTGCCCTGGTGGTGGGGGTGGCACAGAGCCCCCCTGCCAGGCACAGCTCCTGTGTCGTGCTCAGGGACAGGGGGGGTCACAGCTGCTGTGTGACACGGGTGGGGTGCAGACTGCTGAGGGAATCTTGTATCAGGAGGGTGGGACTGGCAGGTGTGTTCCCTTCCAGGGATGATTCCCTCAGGTGGATGAGGGGTCCCCTCCCAGGTACAAAACTTTCAGAAATAAGGGAGAGGATCGATGCTGCCTGCAGGGAACTGGGTAGTGCTGGGAGATGGAAAGGACAAGAAGTCCCAGAGGTTTTAGGCAACCCAGGGGTTTAGGTGAGCCCGGAGACAGGAGAGGAGGGCACGTCCCTGTGCGGGCTGCACATGGCTCCCCGAGCAAACCCGGGGCAGAGGGGCCTGCTGTGATCCGTGTAATTTTACAGAAATATCTGAGCAGGCAGATAAAACCTGTTAAGCTCCGAGCTATTAATGCAGCAAAGGGAGCCCGGGCCCGCGCGGGTTTGTCAACAGAGGGTGCCAGAGCCCCGCGGCTGCTCCGCGCACGGGGAGCACATGGGGAGCGGACGGGGAGCGCACGGGGAGCGCACGGGGAATGCACGGGGAGCGCACGGGGAGCGCACGGGGAGCGCACGGGGAGCGCACCGGGAGCGCATGGGGAATGTATCGGGGAGCACATGGGGAGCGCACGGGGAGCGCACCGGGAACGCACAGGGAATGCACGGGGAGCGCACGGGGAATGCTCCAGGGAGCGCACGGGGAGCGCACGGCGAATGCTCCGGGGAGCGCACGGGGAATGCTCCGGGGAGCGCACGGGGAATGCTCCGGTGAGCGCACCTGAGCCCGAGCTCGCTGAGCCTCCTGGGCTGCGGCACGGCCAGAGCCACTCCAGCGGCAGCACCGTCCTGGCAGCTCTGCCCGGAGCCACTCCAGGTGTGCTCGTTGTGTCCAGGGTTTGCTTTCCCAGTGGCTGGAGGTGATTGATGGGTAAGAAGAGTGAAATGAGCAGGGAGAGCTGGGTCGTGGAACTCTGCAGGCATGCAGGGAGATACATTCTTTGGTATCCAGGGCTTCCTCCAGAAGTTCAGGTTGTACTTATGCCCTGGGGTCACAACAATTTGCTTATTGATGTTAGGAACTTGGACAGGAATTCCATAAAAAATCATTCCTGTCAAGCTGGTGGGCTTCACCATGCTGAGGGGACAACCTTGAAAATCCAACAGACTTTGACAGACATCTGTTGATGTTTTGTCAGCTGCTTCCCAGTTTTAATGTCCGAGCTAATGAGGCAGAGGGTGTTCTCTGGAGCAGTGTGGCTCTGCTGGCTTCTGCCATGAGTGTTCTGCTTTGGAACTTCAGCACTTCCAATGCATCTTATTGTGGCATGAATAGTGGGAAATTAAATTACTCCCATACATTATCAAAAGTCAATAATCATTTAATAAAGACTCCATTCAAGTGAAGTGATCTCCTTAGAATAAGCTCCAATCAAAGAAATTTATATGGGAGGCAGGGTCATGTCCTGGCCCCTTTGCTTCTGCAGTGCCAGTGGTCCCGGTGGTCCTGAGCAGCCCTGTCCAGATAGGAACTCGTGGACCCCTGCTGGTTTCAGGGCCCTGGAGGGGAGGGAACATAGCCTGGGGTTCTTCACACAGGCCCAGAGTCAAGGCAGGCACTGGCTGAACACTGCCTGGTTTGAATTTTCTTTTTTATTTTTTGCTTGTGTCAGTGGTTTTTTCAATATTATCACAGCAAAGTGAAGTTTCCATTTCTGAGTAGTTAAAGATTGATGTGATAATGGGAAGTCTGTAAAATTAGGTGGAACTGCAATTTGCATTTCAGCCTGAGGTGCAGAGAGGTTGCAGCCTCTTCATCACTTTTGCCCACTCTGAAAGAACATATGCTACAGACACAGCTTGTGAAAGGGCTTGGGAGGCAGGTCATTTGTGACACACTGCAGCCTGAGATGCCAGAATTTAAGCAGAGATTTTGAATGGTGTAGCTTAGCTGGGACATTGTGAAGAATGAAACTTGTGTGAAGTTTGTGAAGGATGAATGCTGGGTTTGTAGCTGATGGGAGCTAAATTGAAGCTAAACTGGGTTTGAGTACAGAATCCAAAGTCTGTAAAAGCCAATGAAAAGGCACCCATGATCTTCAGAGAATGCTTTTGCAGGCACTCCTAGAACTACAGCTCCTTCACCCATCTCCTAACTCATGTTTTTTCTGGGGAGGAGTCCATGACAGTGGAAACTTCAGGGCAATGTGCAGCTTCCTCCAAGGGGCAGCTCTGATCCCTGCTCCCTGGGAAGGGACAGGAGCCAGGGCACGGCTGGGGCTGGGCCAGGGCAGCTCAGGCTGGAGCTCAGGGCAAGGCTCTTCCCCCAGAGGGTGCTGGCACTGCCCAGGCTGCCCAGG
>JAWWMQ010013510.1:0-15088 GCA_035047885.1 Chlorospingus flavigularis
CCGCTGCCAGAGGGCAGGGATGGGTGGGAGATTGGGAATTGGGAATTCCTGGCTGGGATGGGATTCCCAGAGCAGCTCCCAGAGCAGATTGGGACACAGTGGTGCCTCCAAATCCTCATCATCTCCCATGCCAGGATGTGAGCAGGGAAAAGGCAGGATTCATGTCCCTGACTCTCAGGGATACAAACAGGGAAAAGGCAGGATTCACGTCCCTGACTCTCAGGGATGTGAGCAGGGATGTGAGCAGGATTCATGTCCCTGGCTCTCAGGGAAGCAGCACCAAACACCCCACCCCTGCCTGGAGCACCCACCATCCCTGGAAGGGTTTGAGGTGTGGCCCTTGGGGATATGGTTTAGTGGGAATGGGGGTGCTTGGTGGAGGGCTGGGCTCAGCAGCTTCTCCGAGCCTGGCTTGGAAGTGCAGCGTGAGCATCAGCTGCTCCTGAGCTCTGTGCTCGCGGGTCGGTGTTGCAAACATCTGGCAGGCCGTTGTTTGTTTGTTTTTCCACCTCACACACGTTTTCGTCATTTCTGCCGGGGGTGCTCCGGGGAGGCCGCAGGAAGCCAGTCTAGCCAGGGCAAATCTGGGCTTGCTCTGGGAGGGAAGTCGGGAAGAATGAATATTTGCCCTGTGGCATCAATTTCCTGTCTAGCATTCTCCAAAACGCGGCTGGAGAGGGCCCAGGAGCACAGATGTGTGTGCTGTGTGTGCCCGGCACCCCCCTAGCAGGGCTGGGAAGGAGCCCTGGCTCTTCCCCTCCCTCCAGAATTCCCAGAATCAGCACTTTGCTGGGGAGCTCCTCTCCTCGGGAAACACCAGGGCATTATTCAGTTTAATGGCCCATGTGGGAAAATGCAGATGCTGCCTCGGGACACGGAGTGATGCAAGGGATGGCTTGGGAGGGAGGGAGGGAAGGAGAGAGGTCGGGCCACTGCTGGTGATCCCTGAGCCCCCTGGGCTGGGCAGGCCCCTCCACACTGCCTGAGCTTTAATCGGCAGTGAATTTTAATGATCCCCTTCGGGGGGCTGAGGAGTGGCAGCTCAGTGCCATGTCCATTGCTGGCATCCTGGTGGGATGGGAGGGCACAGGAACTGCTGCTGGTTGCTGTGTAGTTACAATAATAACAAAAAAACCCACTCTAAACCTGATTTATTTTAAATGTGCCTTATCTGTGGCTGTAATTTTGTTGTGGACTTCATGTAGAAGGCTTTGGATGCCTCGGGTTTGGCATGTGTCAGGTTTTAGTGGATCACAGAACATCCTGAGCTGGAAGGGACTCACAAGGATCGTCAAGTCCAGCTCCCGGCCCTGCACAGCACAATCCCAACATCCCAACTTCTTCCATCTGATCACAGCCTAAGATTCCCACAAGGACAAACATCAGCTAACAAAAGCTGGCTTCACGTGGGCCCAAACGAGACCTCTCATCCTCATTTTCACCTTCCTTCTCGCGAAATTTATTTGAGAAAGCCTTTCTTTGTCGCTTCACAGAGTGCTGGCAGTTGCTGGTTGTGGTTATGGAAATGCTTTATTTGAATAGTTATGGGAACGAGTTTCAGCTGAGGGCTGGTTTGGCTGCAGCCCCACCCAGCAGGGCTGGAGCTGCCCTGGCAGCCCTGGGTGGATGGCACCGGCCCCAGCGCTGCCTGGAACACCTCGGGAACACCAGCTCCCTGCAGCCTCCTCCGGCCCAGCTGGGATTTGTCCTGATCTGCCCATCCCTTGTCCTGATCTGCCCATCCTTTGTCCTGATCTCCCCATCCTTTGTCCTGATCTGCCCACCCCTTGTCCTGATCTGCCCATCCTTTGTCCTGATCTATTCCTCCTTTGTCCTGATCTCCCCATCCTTTGTCCTGATCTCCCCATCCTTTGTCCTGATCTGCCCATCCTTTGTCCTGATCTCCCCATCCTTTGTCCTGATCTCCCCATCCTTTGTCCTGATCTCCTCCTCCTTTGTCCTGATCTATTCCTCCTTTGTCCTGATCTTCCCATCCCTTGTCCTGATCTCCCCATCCTTTGTCCTGATCTCCTCCTCCTTTGTCCTGATCTCCCCATCCTTTCTCCTGATCTCCCCATCCTCAAGAGCTGATGGAATCAGAAACCCTGCCCGATTTGGGTTGGGAGGGCCCTTAAAGCCCCTCCTGTTCTCCCCTGCCCCGGGCAGGGACACCTTCCCCAGACCAGTTTTTTCAGAGTTTAAACTTTACTTACAAATCAAATGCATGCTGAAATTCAAGTGCTCCCCTGATACCGTAGTGGGTTTGGATTTTATTCTTCTTTTCCTATTAAGTCATGTGCTGTGACAGCATAAATAATGTGACTGAGTGTCTTTGGCAGTCTGGTCATCTGCAATGTGTCTCGAGGCTTTTAGGGGGGTAAAGCCAGAAGAGCTGTAGCTGTTGGACTGAGCAAGGCTGTGGAAAGGGGATCTCTACCCGGCTGCACAAATAAGTTGATTTTTTCCATCTTCCAGGGTCTGTTTTCCTTTTGCTGTGTCTCTTATAAGGCCAATTAACATTAATGGGAGTTGTAGGAACAGACCCTTACAGGAGGAGCTTGTTAGCTCTTTCGTCCTGTGGTTTTCATGCCGAGTTGCTAAGTTTTATGGATTAGCAAGAATGCTAAAAGATATGGCAAAGCAATGCTGGCTCTTGCCATGCTGAAGTGCTTACTGAGTTTAATGAGCCGGGTTTGGGAATGGATCGGCAGCTCCATAAGTAACCAGACCTCTGGAAAATCCATACCAAGGCAACCTGATCAGCCAGCTGTACAAATATCCCACTGACCTCCTCCTCCCGGACAGCCTGATTCCTGAGAAACTCTGTTTCCAGGGGAAAACCACGAGAAATTCCCACAAACTGTCCTTTCCCAGCCTGCCAGGGAGGGAGTCACACCCGGGGCAGGCCTGGGGGATCTCCTTGGCTCAGCAGTGCTGCAGGGATTGCTGATTTCCTGGGATAACTGCGAGTCCCAGCCATCCTCCATCCAGCTGAGATGGGATTTTTGTGGGTGTTGTGTATTTAATTCAGCTGTGAGAAACCTACAGCCCCTGACATCACTTCCCTGGCCTGGGGATGTTTGATTTTTCCCACGTTATGGTGGGATAATGAGATGTGTTTTCCTGTGTGGTCTCCCAAGGGGCCCTCAGGCAGGAAAGATTCTTCCCCGTTTCCTCTTTTCCCTGTGAATTTGAGGGAATGCAACAGCACGAGGGACCTGGGTTGTACCAGAATGTGAATTTGCAGGTCAAAGACTGAAATATCTGAATTTCAAGTCTATCCATGTGGATTAATTATCAGGATCACGAGATAAATGAACGTGGTTGAGCAGGAATGACAGAACTGTGGTGGAGAACACGGAGGTTGGGAAACGCCCTCCTTTTGAGAGAGGCAAGTTTTGGAAATATTAAATAAATGTAGGATTTAAACAGAGAAATGTCCCTGTGCAGTAGCTGTTTTGATATTGCCAGCTAACCTCCCAAGCCCTGTTGTTTTGAAATGAGCTCTCGGGATTGAGTTTAACATCCTTGCTTTCAAAAACCCAAGCACACAAAAGGACAAGGTTTCCTTTCTCGTTTTTACTGCTGTTTCCAGTCCAGCTCTGTAATGCTATTTTTAGAGCCCTGTGTTTTAACGCTGTGGCATGAACTGCTGGGATTTCCCCTGGCTGATATAAAAGAGAGGATCTGCACTTTGGTATTAGCAGTCAGCCAGGAAATCCGTGCCTGGTGCCAGAAATGGGCCTTCCTTCATAAATCTGTATTTATTTTCATTTCCTTGAGCAGCGGTGACGTGCCAGATCAGCTGTGCTGCTGTCCTGACACATTCGGGAGTGCCATGGAGCAGGGGAGGCTGGGCTGGAAAGCAGAGACAGGATTTGCCTCTGATTCCCTGGGGACACAGCTGGGAAGTGCTGGCTTTCAGGGAATTGGGATGGGACTGTGATCCCATAAAGAAGTGGCAAAAGGCACTTCCACAGGGAGCTTCACACGTTTCAAACTAAGTGATCAGTCCTGTCTGATTGCCCTTACCACCTTGACAGAATTGTCTGTTATTGATCATAGATTCGTTACAAAGCAGGAAAGCTGTGATCCAGTGGGCTGAAATCAATGGCACAATCCCTGGAAGTGTCTGAGGCCGGGTTGGATGGGGTTTGGAGCACCCTGGGATAGAGGAAGGTGTCCCTGCCCACTGCAGGGTGGAATGAGGTGAACTTTAATGTCTCTCCCAACCCAAATCATTCCATGATTCTATAATCCAGAGATCTGGATGCTCTTTCAGCTTGGCCTGTCTGAGCAAACCTCTCTTTCAGTGTAAAATGAGGATTATTCTGCCAGTTGATCATTTCACCATCCCTGGAGGTGTCCAAGGAAGGCGTGGCATGGCACTCAGTGCTGTGGGCTGGGGACAGGATGGGGATTGGTCACAGATTCGGTCTTGGAGGGCTTTTCCAACCTCAGTGGTTCTGTGATCCTATGACTCAATCCACTTTCTGTGCAGTCTGTAAAGGAAAAAGGCTCTGTATGAATAACCTTTAGTTACGCTTCTTTTTGGATCCAAGTTAATTCCCAAAACTCCCATGTCCTGTGGCTGGTCCCTTCCCCTCCACTGGGAAGGCTTTTCAGGGTAAGGGTTACATGAAGCACTTTCTGAAGTTCTATTTTTGAGAGTTCTGAAAGGTGACACCTGTGTGGAAGTCATTGCCATCCTTAAAATAACCGGAGTGGCAGCTCGGGGCACTGTGACATTGGTGGTGAGCAGGGACACACGCGGCACAGGGGGAGTGGGACCGGCTCTTATCAGGGCTTTAGAGCAGCAGGTACCGTGGAGCTCAATCCTGACAGGGCCCCAAGGTGTGACAGCTCAATAAATATTGAATGTGCCCTTAATCTCGGGGCGGGGAGCGCTGTACCCCCAGCAGGAAATGCTGATCCTCCCCGTGTGAGTGCAAGGTACTACAGCGAGTATCTCCCACCCTATCGGGCCAGATATGGGAAGTGTACTCAGAGGGATATTGTGCAAAGAGCAAACAGCAGCAGGGAGAGCTTTTGTTCCGCAGGCACCGAGCCCAGGTCAGCGGGTGACACACTGCAGAGCTCCCAAAACTGCAGGCTTGGAGTCAGATCTGACTCGGTCTGGAAAGGGAAGTTACCTCTCCAGAAAAAGGGGCTCGGTGTGGTGCCCTTCCACAGAGGAATGGGAGAAGGGAGAGTGCAGAGACAGTGGGACACGCTGTGAGCCGACCCCAGTGCTGGGCACCCCAAATCCTCCTGGGGAAGGTGGCTGTCACCCCACACACCTGGCGGAACAGCCCACGGCCCTTCCTCTGAGCCCTGGGAGAAAGGCCAGCAGGTAAAGGCCAGGGAGCTGTGTGTGTGTGTGACTGTGGGCTCTGCAGGGAGACAGCCATGGCTCGTCAGGGGAGGCTGCAGTGTGGATGCCAGGCTGGCTGTGTGTGGTGGTTTCCCGTGGTGCAGCCGTGACTGATGCCCTGTGACAGCCCGTGCGTGGCGCCTGCTGCTCTGCTGGTGCAGCTGGGGACTCTGTCACCGCTCACCATCACCTCACGACAGCAAAACTCTTTGGGAATGAAATTTTCTGCCACGAAATGGGGGCTCACGAAAGCACTCGCTGCAGCCCCTGGGAATGAATTCACTTTTACTTTATCACAGTGCTGTGAGAAAACGTGAATTCTGTAGTGCAGCGTCCCTGTGCGGTGTGACGGGGCTGTGGGGTCCTGAGTGGCACCTTTGGCTTTAAGCCATCAGCACTTTAGGATGGACCCACAGAGTGTGGCAGCAGCCTGAGTCCCTGCAGGAGCCCCAGGTCCAGCCTGAGGTCCCAGCAAGGCTTGTTCTTGCACACAGCGATGAGATCCCAGGATCCCTGAGGCTGGAAAAGCCCTCGCACACCTTCGAGTCCAACCTGTGACTGATCGCCACCTTGTCCCCAGCCCAGAGCACTGAGTGCCACCTCCAGCCCTTCCTTGGACACCTCCAGGGATGGGCACTCCAAACCTCCCAGGGATGGGCACTCCAAAGCTCCCTCGGCAGCCCCTGCCAGTGTTTAACAACCTTTCCATGGGGAAATTCCTGCTGATGTTCAACCTGAGCCTGCCCTGGCCCAGCCTGAGGCCGTTCCCTCTGCTCCTGTCCCTGTTCCCTGGAGCACAGCCCGACCCCCGGGCTGTGCCCTCCTGTCAGGAGCTGTGCAGAGCCAGAAGGGCCCCCTGAGCCTCCTTTGCTCCAGGCTGACACCCTGCCCAGCTCCCTCAGCCCCTCCTGGGGCTCCAGACCCTTCCCAGCTCTGTTCCCTGCCCTGGACACCCCCAGCCCCTCAAGGTCTCTCTGGTCAGGAGTCCCAGAACTGGAGGCCCAAGGTCCCTCAGCAGAGCCAACACAGGGAGCCGTGGTCCTTTGGGCCACACCAATGGCTGGGACAAGCCAGGTGCCATTGACCTTCTTGCCATCTGGCCACATGCTGGCCCCTCATGTCCAGCCTCTGTCACCAACATTCCCAGGTCTTTCCCACCAGCAGCTTTTCAGCCCCTCTGCCCCAGCCTGGAGCACTCATGGAGCTGTTGTGACCCCAAGGCAGGACCTGGCATTTGTCCCTGATGTCCCTCACACCATTGACATCATCCCATGGATCTAGCCTGTTCAGATCCCTCTGCAGAGCCTTTCTGCTCTCCAGCAGATCCACACTCCTGCCCAAATACTTTAGGAATGCTTCAGAATGCCATGCAAAGGCTATCTTTTCAGTTTCTCTTTTGCAACTTCACTTCCCTTGCCATTACCCATGTCTGGGAATAGCTGGCTGATATCCCACACCTGCCATCCAGACAGGAGCGAGTAGGACATGAAGGATTATTATGAAATTCTCACCATAAAGTCAATAGCCTAAGCCTTGAGCAAGGCCAGAGTTGAAGTGTTGCTGGTAGATTCATGCCTTCATCCAGCTGAAATAATAGTTTTCTGAGGCTGCAAGAAATTACGGAACTTCATTAAAGCTGCCATCATGGACAAATTTTGCATGAACGCTGAGTGCTTGATGGATGATGCAGTATGCTTAAGTGCAGTGTCTGATTTAGAGTTCAAACCTTTTGTAGTACACTCCATGAAGATAAAATATTTCATGCCACTGTGTTTTGGGCTCTATATTTTTGTCAATATGTTTCATGCCTCATTTGCCACCAAAGTAATGAGATTTTAGTCAATGTTCAAAGACTGACTTCCCATTTTTCATGGCAAAACCCCAAATGGGTTATTTTTCTACACTAGTGTACTGCTAGTTCATTGAAGCCCTGAAGTATATGTGGACCTTGAGGCAGCCAAAGTGTAAAACATTGACTTCACAACACAGAGAAGACAAGAAGCAAAAATTCTGATCAATGATTGAAGCTGCCCATTGGTTCCAAGGATATGGTGTCCCATTTATATTTTTTGCAAAATATCCAGGTGCACTGACACACTGATAGAAAGCTTATCAGAAAACAACTTCTTGCATATCCAAATATAAAAATATAGATCATAGAACATTTGTAAAGTGTTAAATTATTTTTCTCTCCAAATCTAGTTCTGCTTTTCCTAAGACACATGGGAAAATGTGAATTGTGAAACAACCCAGAAAGCATTGCATGAAGCATTGATAATTCCCTCCTTTTTCATAGAATAAATTATACCTCAAACAATTCTTTCACTGAGCATTGAAATCAATATATTTCAATATGTCTATACATATGTCCTGTCAAAAGACTCAACAGTCTTTTTTATTTGAAGACATGAAAGACAAAGGATTTTCTGACACTTTTACAGCTCTTACCATGCAAACTCTAGCATGGTCTTTTACAATGTACACATATAGTCCTACAACAAAATTCTTAATATAAAGATAGGAGGAAAGCGAACACAGTGGGACAAAAACCAGGAAGACCAGAATTGCCTCTAATCCATCAGGTTTGCCTTAGAGTGCCTAACAAGGCGTTTGCCCGTTTGATTGTTGTAATCAACAGTACCAACGTTTAAATTTCTAGTTTGAACAGGTATGGAGTGAAATACTAAGTGAAATACAAACATTAGAGAACAAGTTAAAAATCCAGCTTTGTGCTGTAGCTAGGCTAGCCATTACTGAATAATCTGACTTAAAGTGGCACTTTAACCACTTTGTGCTGTACAGAGACAGGAAAAGCACAAGAGATGCAGGAGATGTATGAGATGCTTTAAAAAATATATGTCAAAATAACAAAAATTGATTGCATGACCTGCCTTTTGTACATTATGGACTGTAACACAATATTAGAAGAAAAGGAACTGCCTGGTTTCAAAAGGAAGGTGTGAGCACTGTGGAAGGCACTGACACTTCAAGAAAAGGCTACTAATCATTGTTAAGAAAGGTCAGATACTGCAAGCTCATTGTAATCATTGTTAAGAAAGGCTAAATACTGCAAGCTCAAATAAAATAGTAGACATCAACTGTAAAAAATAATGAATATAAATTTAAGAAAAGTTTTAGTGGCAGTTCCAGTGTGTCAGCTTCTTCAACCCACATTGGAAATGGTCAAACCTCAGGAATATGATCATATGCCACAACCTTATTATTACAGGGCTTTTTGCAACACATCACACCTAAGCATGACTTTTGCACTCCAATTTGAACCCATTCCAGCACTGGGTGTGATAAATCCCCTGCATTAGAAGGACTCTGACAAAGATTAAAATCACAACCTGATTTGAGGACATACCACAGTGACACTGATTTTGGAGGCTGAAAGCTTATTCTAGAGCATTTCCTTCTGCATAGTGGTGCAGGAAAAACATGGTACTGCTTTCCCCTGGCTATTAAGGATGTAAGGGTGTGCAGGACTCCAGGACAAAGCAAGAGGGAAAACTATAATTAACAACCAAACTGGCACCTGAGCTGCAGCTGAACTTTGTGGAATTATATTTGTAGCATGTTCCCTGTTCTCTCCTCGTTCAGTGATAGGCACCATTCCCCTATATCCCACTGCAGCAGTGCACTGTAAGCTGGATATAGGGACAGGATCCTAGAGTGGCTGAGGATAACACAGAATAAGACTGTAGAGTTGTCTAGCCACTCGCAGCCATTCCGGCATAACTCATGCCCATCTGTTCCCTTTCATGCTGCAGTCCAGAGGGAAGCAGATGGGACCTACTCTGGTATCTTCTTCTGAAACTCATAATCATTATAACCTAATTTTTAGAATTACAGTCTTGCTGTCAGCAATGCTACTCAACCAATTTTCTTCCTTTCTACAGAAGCAAAAATAAACTTTACAATAATAGGCTATGCCTGTAAGGGTCAAAAATTAAAGAGACACTAACAAGTGAACCATCTTTGCATCCCTGGAAGCAATCTTGTTTCCATTCCAAGCCTGGGACTGGATCTGGACATGACTCCCTAACATGTGGTATGGCTGATGCTCCTCTGATATTTTTCAGCAAAATTAGAGGAGTGAATGTTTTTGCTACTGTGTAAGGAGCTGCTGCTTGTTGCACTGGCTGCCAGATCGCCAGTTCTGCTCCTTCCTGACATTCTGCTTTCAGGGAAGCACTGTCTCAAACGCTTGGCTATTTCACCAGGACTTGCATTTAATAGGACTTTAATGTTTTGCTTTTCCAACAGCATTAAAAGACTCCACAGAAAAATCACTGGATGGAGAAATAGTGGTGTTTTCTGCTTGTGGGTGTGAGTCTAGGCCTGTTCTTTAAATTAATTCCATTCCATTCCATGACAACTTTCTGCATGGTCCCAGTGTATAATGTCCCCCTTTGTCTTGGTTTGAAAAGACAGAGGTCTGCTAAGGAAGGTAAGTGGTGCTCTTGGAATGGAAAATGTAAAATCCCTCCTTCTGAAGTATTATAATTTTGAAATATAATAATTTGAAGGGCGTTCTCAAGCAAAGATATGGGAGTAAGAATAACAGTTCTTTATTAGAAAAAAAATGCAGTAATACAAAACAACACTGACAGAGTCAGAATATGACTTGATACGCTGTTGGTCAGGATGTCGGTAGCAGTCTGATTAAATTGTGGCTGCAGTCCTCCTGGAGTAACAGATGTAGTTCTGTTGAAACAGTGAGTTTGTAGAAAGGATGTAATTTTCCTTTGAAGGTCCAGTGGTGGTGTCTTCCTCTGGGAATCCAGTGGAAAAACGCTGTCCTGGTGTTCCAAATATTATATGCATATTATATGCAGGTAGGAATGCTTGGCTCCTCCCCCTGGGTGGAGCATCTCCCAGTGGGATGATGTAATTTCATCAGTCATGCAGTGACACTCAATGGCCCATTAACAGAAAAGATCTACTGGGGCAGGATGTTCAAGGCAGAGATAAAGCAAACTGCCCCACCTTGGTTTTAACAGCTGCTCCATTAACAGCAGATAACAGCCCCAGCTCTAACAGATGGCAATAGAATACACACCCCCCGGCCACATCTTGCATTTGTGACCTAAGACACCCTTCCTCTTTCTCCTAGAACTGAGCATACAGTGATGCTCTCCTGCCATTTCAATAACCAGTTTTGCACTCTATTCCTCATTTGGTTTCTTCTTTTGTCAGGGTAGAAAGAAGGTAATTCCATCAGCTATTCTTTTCCTCCTGTGCTGAGTAAAAACTGAGTAAAAACTCTTTTTTTTTTTTGAGTAAAAACTCAAGGAAATAATTTAGTATTAAAATTTTTGCAAACAGAAAATACTCAAATCTGATGACTGCCACTATTTGTTGGAACATATCTGATCATAAGTATCTACGAAATGTTTTTCTTTTAGTATTTCCTTCTCTTATGCTGTGGGAATGTACTGATTCAGGCATAGGTAATTGCCCATTAAAATAGATTTGTTGGTCCTATGTCAGATCAGTTCAGGTTCTACCACTGTCCTGTGGAACTTACATTTCAAAAAGCCAACACAACCTTCTACTGATCATTCCTACACAGGTCAACATGAAATAGATGAAAACAAATCATGATGGAAGAGACACACAACAGACAAATGTTCACCCTTCTCCTGTTATCTTGAGGGCACAACAGGGAATCTGTGGCTGTGAATGAACAGAATTTTCCTTCTGTGCTCATCCCTGTGCGACTGGAGAGCTGTGGAACAGGAGAACAGGGCATAAATAGGTAACAAGGATAAACAGGGAGAAATGCTAGCAGACAGTCAGAAGTGCAGCTGATTAGAAAAGCTCCCACGACTTCCCTGTGCATCGCCTCAATCCAACCTACAGTCATGACACATTTTTCACACTGCTGCATCTTAAGCATCAGCCCTGCTGATTAATTCCTTTCTGTTGTCCTGGCATATTTTCCTAGCCTGATCTTTTTTAAGTGGGCAGAAAAACTAAAATATTGAAGAAGTCCAGAGTGACACAATCCCAGAATCCTGCCCTTCATCTCTTTGCAATGGAATACAAAAGGACTTCACAAATTATAGGTCTTTGTGCATTTTTTTTTTCCTTTTGAATTTGACCTCAGGTTCAGAATGTCTTTATGCCTTCTGGTAACCTTGGTCATTGTCTAGGAGGATGCAGAATCTTAAACATTCCTCATTCCCCCAAGAAAGCTGGCAAAGGTTGCAGTCTGTTCCATATACATGAGGCACTGTGTGTAGTACTGATGAATCAGGCACACACAGTCCCACTCTTGCCAACAGGCAGCAGTGGTTATCACTTCCCTTTCACACTGCATAAGTAAATTATTTATTACAAGTTCAATTGAATTTTAAAATGCAAAATAATATATTAGTTGCCTTAACTTGTGATTCTAATTTAATTGGGTTTTCTCCCCCTGTTTAACATATTCAAATGTAAGGATTTGAAAAGAATATTGAGGAAGTATTTAAAAATAAAGCAGTGATACAGCACACGGTTTGTTGCTGGAGTGGAAAGATCCTAATTTACAACATGTGATCTTGCACCACATGAAATTAGAGCATATCAAATACATATCCATATTTTGTTTTATACAATATATTTAGCTTCTCAAATAAATTAGAAGAGTGTTCAGAGCTCCTGCAGAATTCTCCTGCCCAACTGCACTATCAATTCTCCCATCCTCTCTCTTTCACTTCAGGGTTATAAATCTGTTTCTCTTTGAAGAAGTTGTATTAATATTTAATTGGAAAACTTCATAAAATGTTAGAAAAATATTACACCAAACACAGAGTAATGCCCAAGAGAGTAAACAGCAGGATTTGTGTTATGTAGTTTAGCTGCATGTATTTGCATTTGCATTTCCTTCTTCACTGACCTACTAAAAAAATTGCTCTCATTCTCACTGTTTACAGGAAACAGTGGTTTTGTCTAAGGAAATTAAACCCATGGAAAAGATCCATCTAAGTTCCCATTTACCTTGGTCATTTTGGGATGGATGCCTAAAATCTATGGACTTGTTTTAAAGGCAAAAAGAAAAGCATCATTAAGTAACTCTTAGCAATTTGGGATACATTTCATTGCTAACAACCCTTCCTTTTGATTTAATATCTCCAATTTTTTAACGCCAGCACACTATAACTCTGATATTCAAGGCATTCAAGTACTGAAGACTAAACCCTAGATTAACCTGAAATTATTTGACTTATAAATTTTGACAGAGAAGTATCACCAAAAACAAATAACTCAAAAGATTCTCTTTGAGATGAGAAATTTAAGGTCTATTCATGTGTAGCTTTTAGCGTGTGCAATTCATGAATTGGACACATTTATGGTACATAGAGGCAGAGGGAATATATTGCACTCATTAATGTATTTAATTAAATCATTGATAAACCCAGCATTCAGACTTTTGCTTTTACTTTAAAAACATATGATGTCAAGCATCACGATTTTTTTCATTGGATGACAAAATCTACTTATGTATCCAACTGCTTGAATTTTAATGCCCATATTAACAATTTCATAAAATCAAAACATTTGTACACAGAATTTGCTTCTCAATGAAAATGTAGAACCCCACATCAAAGCAGTGACAGTTTTGTGTGAACAAGTGAAAAGTCTATCTTTAACACCAAGCAATCACCTTCTCAGCCAAGACCATTTTTTCTTGATTTTGCAATCACTCAGATGTCACTCCAGAATTAACATCTGTGTGTAGTTTGAGCTTTTTCAAACACAGACCTTCCACTGATGTCTCAAGTGAGATCCTGCTCCATATCCCAAGTCCCACATGAGTACTTGTTCCAATTTTGAAAGTCCAAGCTGTATCTTTCCTTCTAAAAAACTCTGTATTTGAGACAAGTACAGAATATGTAATAGAGGCTCTGTACAGATCCACTTTGGCTTAGGAGGAAGATTTTATCTTTTTATCTTAACATTTCTTATTCTCTGCAGAGTAACTGAATGTGAAGTTCCACTTTCGCATGTACAAATTTCTCTCTCAGACCAGAGCAGAGAGAGAGAATAAATTCATCCCCTGCAATTCTCTTTGTTCAGCTTTTATGCAATACTGTCCAATATAAATTGCCTTGTAATCTTTTTTTTTGCCATTTTTTGGTGTAGAGTGATGCCTTAAGATTTTAGCGTTTACATTTTTCAAATCCTGTAGTGCATTAAGGCAAAACTCTAAACTTCATATAAAGTGTTAGCTACTGCCTACACATTTTGGTCAGACAAAACAATCACTCTAGGCTTGAAACTCAAGGACACCCTACAGCCTTAGTCCAAAAAGTATAAACAAAAGTGACTTGGAGGGGAGCAAACTGGGAGAATACGACTTCATTAACTGAAGCTGTAATTGGAGGATTAACCCCTGATATATACATAGAACAAACTTATATCTGTCTGAAAAACTCGTGACCATCATCCATCTTGGGTGTAGCCCCCTTGGGGAGGCTTCGTCTGCCCTTAATATACCTGAAGGTCCTTCATTAAATATATCCACTTTTATCCTTTTAACTTTGTCTGGCCTCAGTTTCTAGGTAAGCCCGAAAAAGGCATCAAGAGTGTATTTCACCCTTGCACTGCAGAAAGCCTTTAGTTTTACTGAGCAGCCACTCTTTTGAAACTCAGTAACAATGATATACTTCACTAGGAATGGAATTAAAGTATCTAAAATTGACCTGCGAACCAACACTCTTTCAAGTTGGAACACCACATTCAAGGCATTAAAAAATATAATCATGACATTTCAAAAACTATGGCTGTTCTTTGGTTGTTTTGGTTAGTGTTTTTTTTTTTTTAATTTCTCCAACTGCAATACAGGTGTTTGCAAAATACGTTAGAATTAAAGACACTTTTAAAGAAAAAGTACAGCTTTTCTAAGGGGTAGTCAAAACACTACTGTTTTATGATAGTGTCATTTCTTGCTGAGCCTTTGCTTTCTCCTTTATTTTTGTGTCTCTTTCTAAAAGTTGTTTTTCCTGTTCCTTTATTAATTTTCTATTTTTTCCCTCAGCAGCCATCAAAGATGTTTTTAAATTGTGCCATTGCAAACTGGTATGAAGGAAGAGAGACATTTTCTGTGTTTAGAGAGCAGCAATAGATAAAAGACTGTCAGAAAGTGGAAAAAAATTGCTTTGTCCAGTTCCTGATTTTGAACTGCTCTAGATTTTGCTCCTTTGTCATGTAAGTTACATTAATGTACAAGTTGCTTCTGAATTTGGACTGCCATTTTTTCCATTATCTTTGTTTAAAGGGTCAAATAAATCAGAGGGTGAACCTGTCCTCCCACAGTTTCCAGAATTTGGATTCTGTAATTCAAGTTGCCTCACTGGCACACTCTGAATAGTGTTCCTGCTAATACTTGAATTCATTGCTGTGATTAATTATTAGCAGACTGCTTTGATGCTGATTTTTTTCCCCCCAAACTAGCATCCAGCCTGTTGTGCTCATCAGATCAAAGATCTCTGACCACAACATATGTGTGCCCAGAGAATTCAACTGCCTCCTGGGGAAAGAGCAGGGAAGACTCGGGTCTCCTACAAATATGTGCCTCCATAATTAAAGAAAAAGAGAGCAGTGCTTCAGTTAGGTCCTCACAGAATTCCAGAATCATAAAGGCTCACCCAGTGCCACCCCTGCCATGGCAGGGACACCTCCCACTGTCCCAGGCTGCTCCAGCCCCAGTGTCCAACCTGG
>JAWWMQ010013511.1:0-14918 GCA_035047885.1 Chlorospingus flavigularis
CTGCCCTCTGGCACTGGGAGCCATTCCCTGGCTCCTGTCCCTCCATCCCTTGTCCCCAGTCCCTCTCCAGCTCTCCTGAAGGTTTTTTATTGTCACATTTTTCACCCCAGAGCCTTCTCCAGGCTGAGCAATCCCAGCTGTCCCAGCCTTTCCTCACAGGAGAGCTGCTCCATCCCTCTTGGGATCATCTTGGTGGCCTCCTCTGCCCCTCTGGGAATGTTCCTATCCATGTCCCCCAACCTCCTTTTCAAATCTCCTGTTGTTTCACCTGACCCAGGTGAAGGTCACACCTTTCACCTGCCTTAGGCAGGGCTCAAACCTTTAGGCTGGACTAAATTTCATCATCTCCTGTGCTTGTGGAATGAGGGCAGTGACTCTGCTGTGCTTTTCCAGAGCAGCTGCAGTGTTGTGTCACTTCTGGGCTGCTCTCAGCTGAAGCTGGGCTCTGCCTCTGTCTGAATCTCCTGTTTGGATTCCAAAATCACATTTGTCTGTGCTGCTCTTCGCAGCCCAAAAATTGCTGTCTGCACAAGCACCAGCATCTTGGCCTAATCACCAATTACATTTTTATTGCAAGTCCCATTAGAAAGCATTTTAATTGTGGATTATCAGGATAATTACTTTGGAATAGCTATTTTGGTACATTTCCATTGCTCTGCAAGCCTGGGCAGAGCCTCTCAGAAGCCTTTCACTGCATTAATGTGTGCTGCTAGAATCTCAAATGAAGATTTTCCTGTAAAATTTTTTCTATAATATTAGCTCTTCAGGTATTTGGTAGCTTTATGTTCCATTTAAATGCTTTCATTGCATTAAATACATATTAAATGCTTGTATTTTATCCTTTGGTGCAGGAATTAAGCACCCGGCTGGTAAATATTGCCTTACAGGTTTCAACTTGAGCCTGTCTTGCAAGAGAGGTTCAGGCCAAGAGGTAAAAGGTGACAGTCAGGGCATGAAATGCTTTTGGAGCAGCTTGTTTTGTGTGTATTTATTACCTAACACATGGCTGGGTGTTGGGCAGGAGCTGTAGCAGCCTGCTCAGGATTTGGGTGTATCCCCAGGGCTGTTCCCATTCCCAGCCTCCCCAAATCCCTTGTTTCTGCCCTTTCCCTGCCCACACCATCCCAGCTATAAGCTGGATCACTCCAGTTGGTGTAAAAAAGTGGGATTTTATCTGGATCCTAGTCCTTCTTCACCTTCTTCTTCATGGGTTTGGGTGGTAGAACCAACACTCAAGATCTGGAAGGTGCAGGGAGTGGGTGCAGTGGATTGGGAGGGGACAGGGAGTGCAGTGCTCTGTGCCAGAGCAGGGCAAAGCCTTCCTGCCCTTTGGAAAGCAGTGCTGGAGGAGAGTCTGGAGCATTTGGATCTCCCAGGATCCTGTGATCAACCAACAAAGCTCCTTCAGTGCCTCTGATGGTGCAAAATCCTGTTATTCTTCAGAAGGATGGAGTGTGGATCCCAGTTGGGCCGGCAAACACCCCAGAATCTTCAGGAAAGGACAGGAAAAGGTGACTGGACAGGTGTTGACTCTCACCCTGAATCCCCTCCGTGTTACTGATGAGTGATGGGATGCCATGAAATGTTTCAGGCCAGGTGGGGCTTGGACCATCCTGGTTTAGTGCAAGGTGTCCCTGCCTGTGGGAGCGAGGTGGAACTGGATGGGCTTTAAAGCCCCTTCCAACTCAAACCATTGAGGGATTCCATGATTTGGCTGTGAGCATCCTGCTCCTGGTGCCTGGAGAGGATTCCAAGGGGCTGTGTAAACACAGGGGTGATGAACCGACCCCGCCACGGGCGCCGCGCCAACGCCGCCTCGCAGATTTCTGAAAGTGCCGTCACAGCAGATCTGTCAAAAGCTCCCAGAAAGGTCCTGGGGGCCAGGCCTTGCTCCCACAGCAGCCTGAGGTCACCTGGCATCCTCCCTGCTCCTGCATCCACGGGGAGAACACACGAGCTCACTGCAGCTCCGTGGCTGCTGGAGCAGGAATGTTTCACTTGACACAAGGACAGGCAGCCACCGCAGGAATTTCAGCTCTGGAGTGAGCTGCTCCCAGCCAGCAGCAGGGAGAGGAGGAGAAATAAAGGCAGCAGAGGAAGAAAATGGTCTGTTCTTTCCAGTTTCTGCTGTGGGAGTCAGTGAAATCATCTGGAGAGCTGACAAAAAGGAGAAGGGCAGGTGGAAGGATGGAACAAGGTTTGGAAGGTCCCCTCCAACCCAAACCATTCCATGGTTCTCCAAGCTCTCTTCCCAAGGTACTGGGGGCCTGGTGGTGCTTCCCTGTGGGATCACACATAATCACACTCAGAACTCCAAGTCTGTGCCACGATATCAAACCCAGCCTAGTCATTCCTTCACACACCTTTACCCAACCCTGGGATGGAATTCTGAGGCGATAAAGCAGTGGGAAAACAAGATGCAGCAAGAGCAGCCTATTCCTGGAATAAAAAGCAGCTTCTCTTAGCCCAACCTTGTGCCTCTCTTACCTCTCAGATTCATCTGGTGAGCAGGAGTCCCGTTGGATTCCTCTTTGCTTTTGTAGCAGGAGATGGAGGTATCTTTGAAGGTGCACCAGTAGGGCTTGTAGCCTTTCAACGTCAG
The DNA here is from genome assembly GCA_035047885.1 of Chlorospingus flavigularis. Lineage (NCBI taxonomy): Eukaryota > Metazoa > Chordata > Aves > Passeriformes > Passerellidae > Chlorospingus > Chlorospingus flavigularis. Next base: position 2,603 of record JAWWMQ010013511.1, read on the forward strand.
CTTCTTGGGCCTGCAGGACACATGGGGGGACATCTCACTTGGCCTGAGCTCCTAAAACAAGCTGGAAACCTCAGTGTTTGCTCAGAATTTCAGCCCTGGCAAGCTGCTGTCAGCAGCCTGGGTTATTCCCACTCCTGCCTGGGGGCTCAGCCATTCCTGCACTGCTGGCTCAAGGAGTTGAGCTCCAATTCCAAGTTTGGACTCTTCAATCCCAGGGAGATAATTTGGGGCAGGGTGGGGGGAGCTGGAGGGCTGTGCTATAAAAACAGAGGAGTCCATGAAGCACTGCAAACTCTGCCTCTCCAGACACCACATGAAACTGGAACCACTCTGCTCAGGCTCTGGGGGAAGCAGCACTTCCAAGGACGTGTCAGTCACGCACACGCCTGAGTGCACTCCTTGTTTTCTTTTTAAACACTCCACAGCACAAAAGGTTCCCTTCTTTTCTACACAAAGCATGGATTTTGCTTGATTCTGCAGGAGAACTGGTGGCCCTGCAGTGTGAAGCACCCTGAACTCAACTCAGCACAAGACCAGAGCCTTTACAGAGCCCCAAGTATCAGAATATTTTAACCTTCCCTGATTTCTAAACTTTATTCTAAGGCTGGATCTCCAGCCTCTCGTGCATTTCTCATGTTTTCATCTCATGTACAGCTGCTGAGAGTATTTAAGAGGGGATACTAAGAAGAAATCTTCCCCTGTGAGGGTGGGCAGACCCTGGCACAGGGTGCCCAGAGCAGCTGTGGCTGCCCCTGGATCCCTGAAAGTGCCCAAGGCCAGACTGGACAGGGCTTGGAGCACCCTGGGACAGTGGAAAGTGTCCCTGCCATGGCAAGGGGTTGGAATAGGATGATCTTTTAAGTCCATCCCAACACCAAACACTCTGGAATTCTATCATTTTAGCTGGCAAGGGCAGTGACCGGGCTGACAGGGGAGAGAGAACCATTCCAAATCTCCACAGCCACACCAGGCACATGCTGGGACACATTTAAAAATAAATATATGGAGTCAAATATATGGAATACAAGGGACATGCACTGCTCCCCCAGTTCTCCTCCCCAGCTGAAGTGTGACAAGAGGCACATCCAGAGCTGGGACAGCTCCAAACATTGCACCACTCACACTGCATTTCTGGCACTAAAACACCACCTGAGCCCCATTTTTAGGAGCAAACAGAATTCTGTGTTCAATCTGACAGCCTCAAACCCCAACCCCAGGGTTCGGGGCTTGCACTGAGTGAGGAACCAGCAGCTTCTGGCTGCTCCATCCCCTGGTGCTCCAATTTGCAGGCAATTAGCTCCCGGAGTGGTGCCTAATTTGATTGGCAAATCAGCAGATCAAGGGGAAGAACAAGTTTTTTGTTTGTTTGTTTGTTCAAGGGAGAGAAAAAACACCCACTGAGGGGCTGGGCACAGCCTTGAAACTTCATCCCAATTAAGGCAGACCATAAGCCCAGACAGAGGCAGAGACCTCATTAATTCACCTCTGGAGAGGGAGAAGGGGTTTTCAGAGCAGAGAGTGCCAGGTTCTGGCTCCAGAACCAAACAATTCATAAAATAAAGGTTTGTTCCAGAGCTACTTCACTGTCTGCAGCTTTTTCCCCCCACCAGCACTATCCTGCAGCTCTGCTGTGAAATCCCAGCAGTGTTTCCAGCTTCCAGAACTTTCACTGCAGCAGGCAATAAATTGCAAAAGATGGTGCTGGCTGCCAAAAATGCTCCTCCAAGTGCAGACGCTGCTGCTCCTGGTTTCCAAGAACCACCAACCAAATCAAAGTAAGCTAAAAAAACCCCCCTAAATCCTGAGCAAGCTGGGAGAGGGGCAGAGTCAGCTTAACCTGCTCCTTTTGGCATGGAGAGACTGGAATCCTGGCTGGATGGAATTCCTCCAGCCTCCTGCAGACCAGGAGAAGTCTTTGAGGGAGGTTTTTAGGTTTCGCTCCTCAGTTTAGGATAGTTTGTTCTTCCCTGGGCATTAAAGAAACACCCAAGCACACACTGCTGGCTATAGGATGCACCAGAGCAGGAAAACACTTTGAATTTTGTATTTAAGAACCAATTAACTTAAGTATTGAATATTTTGAATACCATAAGGCCAGGAGATTTAAAAAAAGGAAATTAAGAAGCAGGACCATTAATTATTCACAGGCATTACCAGTTCCACAAGCAGCTCTTCCCATCAGCACTTACTTGAAGACTTTAATGTAGTCAGCGAGCTCAGGGATGGAAGTGATGTCACCCTGGAAATCAAAGATTATCCCAATCACAGGGAGCAGTGGGATCACAGGGAAGGGATGTGGTGCAGGGGAGGGAACCAGGAGCACCATCAGGGCTTAGGGGCTGTGAAACTGCTCTGAGAAAGCCCCAGCCATTCCCAGCAGTGGAAAAATGCAGGGCCCAGCTCTGCTGTTTTGAAAGCAGAGGACAAGGTTTGGTTTTCCTTTGAGGAATTCCTGCTGCTGCTGGAGCCAATTCCCAGCCTGGAGTCACCATTGCACAGGAAATTTTCTCCTCCCTTCACTTATTCCTGATGCTCCAAACAAAAGGGAAGAGGCACGTCTGCAGAGAACTAACTGGGATTTCCAAGCCTTGAAACATTTTTTTTTTCTCCCCCAAAATTTTGAAAATATTGAGTTTAAATTCCCTTTTTTGCATCAGGGTGGCATTTGCAATTCCCAGGAGCTGGAAGTAAAAAAAAATTTCAAGGGACAGGGAAAGAAAGGGAGGATTGCTCCAGGAGCTTCCAGTAGCAGGACAGTTTACTTTCAGTCTGCAATGAGAAACTGTTTACAGATACCACAGGGGAAAAAAATGCAGAATCTAAACAAACAATCCAGTAATTGCCCATTATCCGCATTCAATTACTTGAATGCATCTGGAAATGGCTCCTGCTCCAAAGCCCTACGGAAAGGGATGGGATTTTTTGGATGAATCATTGTCCTTTTCACTCCTGTCTGGCAGGGACTGTTCCTCACTGATGTGTTTCAAATCTGGTTTTGCAAAAGGAATTAGAAAATATGTCTTGGTGATAAAAATTTGTTGTTATTTCTGGTTCATACTGCAAAGCTCTGTTGTTGTTAATGCCAATAAAGCATCTAAGGATGGATGTAGCTTCAAAAAGACCCGTCATAAACACTTAAAAAATTATATGAAGTGTAAAAGTGGAAAATTTCAGATTTTAGGGTTGGAAAGAGATGGTTTAAATATGCAAAATGCCTGGAAAAGCTGTGCTGGGCCAAGGCTGACAGGACTGAGTCCTTTTAATGCACTTTAATTTTCAGGCTTTATATTTTTAAAGGTGAAAAACCAGTGTTAAAACGACATATCAAGAAGAAAAAAACCCAAATGCTCTGAAATACAGACCTAGGCTAAAATCCAATCTAATAAAAATAGAGTTTCAGACGCCTAAATTAGTTCTGAAAATCCAGCAGCTGCTTTAGGTGCTGTAAAACGTGAATTAGAAACAGTGGAAGAGGAACCTCAATGTGGAAAACTCAGTTATTTGGGAAAATCGGTGGTGAGGATAAAAACCAACTTAATTTCCATTTAGTTTTCCATTATTTCATCAGGAGGGAGGCTTGGTGCAGGGGGGGATCAGTAAGGTCCTGCTTCCTCCAAGACTTTTGCAGATGCTGCCCAGGGTTCCCTCATTCCAGAACTATCCCTTGGTATCTAAAATCCCTGTATTTTAAAGAAAATATTGCTGGGGTGTGGGCAACTTTCTCATCAGAATTAAAAGAAAAACAGGAAATAAATGAGGTTGGATGCCTGTAAAGTCTCCCTTACCAGGATTGTTGACGTCTTGCCACCTTCCAAGGTGATTTCCAGGTCCGAGAGCGCGGCGTCCACCTCGTCCACGTCCTTGTCACTGTGGTTCAGGTGGTTTTCCGAGGACATGATGGACAGCTTGTTGATGTGGTACTGCAAGGCAAGGCCAGGGTCACCCCTGGGTGCTCCTGTGACCCCAGGATCCCACGGGACCATGGTGACACAGCCACCATGCTTGGGAAGCAGAGTGGGACACCAGAAGCAGAGGCCAGCAAATGCTGGGGGGGTTTGCTGGGTCAGGAAGGACCATCCTGGATGGTTCCAGTCCAAGGAGTCTCCAGACACTGATCCCTGAAGATCTCTGGACCCCACAGGGCAGAGCTGCTCTCTCCACCAGGCTGAGGTTGGAAGGGACCTCTGGAGGTCACCTGGTGCCACTCCCTGCTCCAGCAGGGCCACCTGGAGCTGCTGTCCAGGACCAAACCCACCTGGCTTTGGAGGAACTCCAGGGATGGACACTCCACAGCCTCTCTGGGCAAACTGTGCCAGTGCTCAGTCACCCTCATGGCATGAAGATGCTTCCTGATGTGCAGAGGGACTCTCTCATGTTCCAGGCTGTGTCCATGGCCTCTACTCCTGCCACTGGGCACCTCTGTCCACCCTCTTTCCTGCCTCCCACCAGCTGTTTATGGATATTTGTAAGATCCCCCATCCCTGGAAGTGTCCAAGGCCAAGCTGGACGGGGCTGGAACAACCTGGGATAGTGGAAGTGTCCCTGCCCAAGGCAGGGGGTGGAACAAGATGACCTTTAAAGCCCATTCCAACCCAAATTGTTGTAGGATTCTTTGTCTTTGCATCTGTTTTCACCCCAGAAAACCAAAACATCCATAAAATCTCACAGGAAGAACCGTGCCCAACCCACTCTGGAGCACTTGGATGTAAACTGAGCCATTATATTTCTGCTTTCCTCTCTTTTTTTCCTGGGAGGGGCCCTTGGAGCAGGCAGCCCTGCTCCTGAGGGGGATATTTCTGCTTCCTACAGCTCCAAGGTGTGCCAGACCACACGGAACAAAGGCCTGCCATCCCCTTCATGAACTCAATAGCAGGTGGAGCATTTATGCCAAATCACACAGAGCATTTCATAAACCAGATAAATAAATAGTTCTGGGAAAGCCACAGATTATCCCCAGCTGGTTTGGGGGCAGAGAGCCAGAAAGGCACAGTTCAGTAACCCCGTGTTCGTATGGGATGGGTTAAGAAGGACAAAACTAGAAGTTAAGATAGATATAAGCATGTTTGGTAAAAGCAGGTCAAGTTCTTTTTCATGAGGGATAATCAGTGGCAAGCATTTAAATTATCTCATAAACTCAAGTGGGGATCTGGAGATGGGAAATTACTTCTTCCAACTCCTACCAGCATGAGAAGGCCAAGCTCCCATCAGAGACAAGGTGAGGCTTAAAATATGAGTTTAAACTGAAGAAGGGATGGTTTAGATGGGATGCTGGATAGGAATTCTTGTCTGTGAGGGTGGTGAGACCCTGGCACAGGTTGCTCAGAGAAGCTGTGGCTGTCCCATCATTGGAAGTGTCCAAGACCAGGTTGGAGCACCCTGGGATAGTGGAACTGGATGAGCTTTGTGGTCTCTTCCAGCCCAAACCACTTTGTGATTCCATAATCTCATTTATCAGATTAATGAGCAGAGAAGTCTGAGAATAAAACCAAGCCTAACCCAACCCAGGGGCGTCTGGGGCCGTGTCTCACCTGCAGTGCTGCAAACATCATCATCTCCTCCTCCGTGCACTCGATCTCCTCCAGCAGGATGGCCCACTTGGACTGCTCGTACAGCTGGTTGATCCTGATCGCGTCGTACTGCGGCACAGGAACACGGAATGCTCGGAAAACCAGGAGCCCAGCTCAACACAAACCACCCCATCCACTGGGAGCTGTCCCTCCCCACAGCAGGGGGTTGGAATGAGATGGTCTTTAAGGCCCATTGCAACCCAAACTATTGTGGGATTCTGTGATCACTCATGTCAACACAGTGATCCGAGACTGAAAATCCTCTGCCACTGACAAGAAGAACTTTAAGAACTCTTTAGAAGGCTTTGAGAACTCTTGAAGCATCTCTAGCAACACCTAAATCCCCTGGTGTAATGGAGCACAAATCCTGGGTTTGATGCCTGCACAACCAATTTTCAGACTTCCACAGTCTTTGGGAGATTTACCAACACAACAGCACTTTAGAGATCAGGCACCCTTTGCTCCAAAGGATGGAAACTTCAAAATGGGAGAGGAACAAGGAGCTCTGTACCTTGGGATTCAGGTCAAAAAAGCTGTAGTACTTGAACCGGAGTAGCAAAGCCTCGTTCTCCTTCACCTCCTGCTCCATGAGGGATCGGGACGAGTCCAGCCACCTGTGGATTGCCAACACGGGATAACGCACACGTGATAACGCACACAGGATAACGCACATGGCACGCTCCGGCGGAGTCACCACGACGCTCTCGAGAACACCATCAAAAAATCATCCAAAAAAAAACCCCCAAATCCTCATCTCCTGCACTCACCCTTGGTTGATTTTGGCCTTATCGAGCAGCGTCTGGGGCTTGTACATTTTGGCTAAGGACTCCGGGGAGGTGACGGGCTGGCTCACGGCCAGGATTCCCGGGTTGCCCTCGGACAGGGCGCTGTCGCCGAACCAGGCGGACGTGGGGGACAGGGGGCTGCCGTCGTGGGCGTCGTAGGTCGGCGTCATCGTTTTGCTATAGAGTCCTGGGCTTGAATAGATATTTCCTACCAGTGAGGGGAATAAAAGCCAGGAATTAGCCTCGGGCCAAGCCCTGCCTGCTCCCGGCCACGCCGGCTCCGCGCAAACCTGGAGCCGGCGCATGGAAAACTTTCCCTTCTCATCTTTTCTCAGTGGGAAAACACTGCGCTGCTTGCTCTCCCTGTCCCTCTCCTCTCTCTTGGCTCTTCTCCAAGAGCAAAACTGATGGAAAACTTCCAGCCCAAAGGATGGGAAAAGACTCAGGTCTCCCACACCGGGAAGCTCCTGCCCCTGTGTTTCTGTGGCATCTGGGACGTGAGTGGCCCCCGACTTACCGGTATTACCTGTTGCTTAAAGATTTTGGAAGTCAAAAGTTTTAGAGGAGCAGGAAAATAAACTAAGGGTGCAGCCAAAGAGACCAGAGGCAGAGGGCAAAAGTCCTATTGAGGTGGAGCTCACCTTTGACGGGGCCGATGTAAAGAATATCGGTGCCTATAGAGAGGGAAAGAAAGGAGGGAAGTGAGAAGGCGAGAGAAAGTCACCCGGAGAGCAGGAGAAGGACAGAAGCCAAAAATGGGCATTTTTGGAAGAGGGCAGAACAGCACAGGTGAGGTTGCACCACCCTAATGGAGCGTTTGCAGCAGCGCTGGTGGCAGCAAAGCAACTGAAGTGACGTCCCCAGGACAGCTGGGCATGGAAATGTGGCATTCCCAGATGGAAAAGCTTGCTGAGGTGGCCACACAAGTTCAGGATTAATGTGCTGAGTTGGTGCAATGTGGTGCCAGACTGATCCCAAAGCAAATGTTACTCTCCCAGGCCTTTTGAAGCTTCACAGCTCGTACCGACTCAAAGCAGACATTAAAACACCCAAACATTTTAAAATTATTAATTTGAAGAGAAAAAAACCCAAATCCAGCTCAGTACCTCATAGCTTAAAATAGCTGAGAGCTTAACATGAGAGGTTGTGGCTGCCCCATCCCTGGAAGTGTTCCAGGAGAGTTTGGATGGGGCTTGGACAACCTGGTCTCTGGAAGTGTCCCTGCCCTTGCAGGGGGTGGAATGAGAAGTGCTTTAAGTCCCTTTTAAGTCCCTTCCATCCCAAACCATCCAATGAAACAGCCTCTCTTCACCTCACAGGGACACTGAATTTTTATATAAAATCCAGATTTTCAGAATAAGGGAGGATCAGCCACCATCTCCTAATGCCAGGAATTCCCCTGTGTGCACACATCAGGCCAGGAGCTCGCCCAGCATCACCTGGGCCCAAATCTGCCCACAAGAACCAGCAGGTCCAACACCACACTGGATTTTTGGAAAAAAATCCTTCCTAAATTGTGAGCCTGCAATTCAGTGCACCCAAGCTCTCCCTCCCAGAGCTCTGCTGAGGGTGTTGAAGATGGTGACAGAGTTGAAATGTCACAAACAAAACCTTTTGTGCCACCTCCTGCTGCTGCCCTGAGCCACCACCTTGGCTCCAGCTCCTTGCTCCAAACCATCCCCACACCCTCATGGCCAAGGAATGACAGAAAAATGATCTGGACTGGAAAAGTCCAAGACCAAACCAATGGAAAAACCTTTCTGAACCCTCAATTTTCACGCTGGGCATCTCAAGGAACAGGAAGGATGGTGGGAATCAGCAGCATCAATGTCACTGACAGCCAAAATCATGGCTAGGAAACTCCAAATAATTACAAACCTGATTCTAAACTGCCTGGCAGTGTGGAAAATGTAAGTGAAAACCACCAAACAAGGATGCTTTTAATGCTCCTGCTCGTTTTGCTGGCATCCCAGTCTGGATGGATAATTTGGGGACCTGCAAGCACCATGGGTACCTGTCACCAAGACAGATCCAGCAAATCAGGCAGGAGAAAAAAAGCAGGAGGGATGGAAAAATCCACCTTCTTTTGCAAGGAAAAGGCCAGGGATGATTTCCAGGTTTTTAGACCAGGTGCTTGCACTTTGGGAGCTGGGACTCCACAATCCTGAGGATCCCTTCCTTGAGCTATCCTGTGATTCTGTGATTATAGAAGCAGCAGGAAGGTGCTCTCCCCATGGATTGTTACAGCACTGGAGCAGAGAAATCCAACAAAAACCAGCCATAAACCCCTATAAATCCCTTCCCAAAAGAGCTCTTCCCTCCTCCCCATCCACCCTCACTGCAGCCTCAGCCTTCACATGGCTCAAGCACACAAGGCTGAGCATCAACTGGAACAACAAAAGAAAATCCCACTTTTTGCCCCAAATTTTGGGCAAGTTTTTCCATTAATATCCCCCACACTCCTGACTGAGTGTCTGCTCCATCAGAGCAAAGCTTCCCCTGCACTTTTCTCCTCATCTCTTTCTCCAAACACCTGAAACATCTCAGAAGAAGCTTTCCCTTAAAAAATTTGCCCCAGGCAGGCAGTGTCATGGAAAGTTCCAGCAGAAATAGCTACAAATTTGGCTAATTTATAGAAACAAGTGACTACAGATCTTCTAATGGAAAGTGTTGGCCAACACATCCTGTGGGTGTATTGACAACTCTGCTCACTGGGATTTAAATGGTTTCACTGCCAGGTTTGGGGTACTCAGTGACAGAACACTGCCAAGACATTGAAATCAGCACCTTCTGAATTATTAATTAGTTTTCCAGAAGCTTTCAGCACACAAACTGATGTTGGAACAACACTAGCAATGATTTATTCAGATGAAACCCACGGCTTTTATCGAATGGCACCTGAACAGGCAGGAATTCAACCTGCTGTGAGTGATTTCATTCACAAGGAGAGCAAAACCAGCCAAGTGACTCACTGGAAGAGCCATAAATAATTAAAACAAAGCCCAGCTTCTGCATACATTTCCCCCGAAGAAGGCCAAGTCTTTCCTATTAATCTAACAGAGATGCTCTCTGTGAACACTGCCTGTTGGAAAGGCTTAGAATGGACTTTCAAGATGAAAATGCCAAATGGAAATGAAAATTGACTGGAGCCTTGCCCAAATTCTCTGAGCCAGGAGTGGAAGAGGACAAGGCCAGAAGTATTTTTAATTTTAAGAGAGGAGAAAGAGTGGGATCAGAGCAGAAGGAGGATTATTTTTCCTTGCTCCAGACTCGTGGTGCACATCACCCCACACAGCCAAAACCTTCCTTTCTGCAAGCCCTGTGCCACCATTGGCATTAACCACACTCCCTGCAGCTGATTTAACATCAATTAACACAACTTTACAATTCCAAGGTAGTTTTTTTAAATTAAAACTGCCCTGCTGCCCTTGGATTGCTGGATTTAAACCCGAGAGCTTTGGCAGCCAGACCCGTCTCTCCTGCTCACCACTGTGGCTTTCTCCACAAATCCATTTGGGATAAAGTGCTCCCACTTGGCCAAAATTATGGTTTAAACTCCTGCCATTTGCCTTCAGACACTAGAATTCCAGCAGCCATCGAAAAAAGCTGAAAAACCCCCTCTGCTTGCAAACACCTGCATCAATTTTCTGCCTGTGGCAACTCCATCAGGGATGTTTCTCCAGCAGAAATTCCCTTCCCAATCCTGCTCTGGATCTGGAATCCACACTGGCCAACCAGCCCCCAGCAACAAAAGGATTTTTTTAGCATCACAATCCACAGCTACAAAGTTCATGTAAAGCAACACTAAAGCAATTAATAAAACCCTGCCCTTGCTGGGCTGTGAATACGGAGCAGAACGGTGGCACAGCCTAAACCACGCCAGGAATGTAGACATCAGCAACGATTTTCCATTTAACTCCTTTCTTAACAGGCTAAGAAAAGCTCTCAGCAACACCATCTGAGTGCTCAAGTGGCCACACTTGGGCTCTGGGTTGCTCTGTGAAGCCTGGGGGTTGCTCTGCTCCCAGAAATGCGTGACAGCTCCAGCCCCAGACATGCATCCGTGCCAGCGAGTGCTGCAGCCCGCCAGGAGCTGTGCCATGGATCTGGGGTCTGCTTCTTGCACAGACCCCCAGAAATTCAATCAGCCCCACGTTGCTGTGCCAGTTTTTCCCCCCTGCTCCCATTTTTTTTGCCAGCTCACCCGACCCTGGCGTGATCAGAGGCCCCTCCAGCTCGAAGGTGTCGTCTTCACACTGATCGTCCAATTTCTTCTTTTTTTTCTTTGATGGATCTCTGGGTTTCCTCAAAAGGGAGAGCTCTTCTGGATGCCTGATGTCTAGAAGGGAAAATGGACAACTTTTATAATGGCAGGATGGGAAAAAAAAGGAGAAAAGAAGAATATCTTTCCATTAGGAACAACATCCAGCAATGCCCAGTATCTCCCTTGGATAAATTTCCTGCTCTGTAATGGTTAAAAATCAAGTTGAGAACATTTTCCCTGCAAGTCTGTTGGAAAAAAGTATTGTCCTTGGCTGGAAAGGTAACATAACATTTGGATAAAATGTGGAATTGCCCAGGTGTAGTCACTCATATGTAAATGTGAGCACTGTGACAGAGCCTAGTAACACCTTCATACATTAAAGATAAATAATAAAAAATAATAACCTCCACATTAATTTAAAATTAGAAATAACATATAGTATTATAATAGTACACAATAATATGGAAATAATATAAAGAAATGGAAATAAAAATTATAGAAATAGAAAAAAGAAATAGAAATAGAGATCAGCACACGAATTCCTACTTAGCCATGTAGGTAACAGGCCAGACACTCTCACTACCATGGGAGCAATCCAAGAGTTAAGCCATTTATTTACACATCAGACTGAAAAGTCTAAAGCCTATAATTTACCCACTTTTGAAAGAGATTTTGGCCAAAGTGTTCCCTTTTCACAGCAAACCTCTCCCATCTTCCTGCCTGGGATCCCTGGAAGTGCCCAAGGCCAGGCTGGACAGGGTTTGGAGCAATGTGGGATGGTGAGAGGTGTCCCTGCCATGGTAGGGGTGGAATGGGATGGGATTTAAGGTCCTTTCCAATCCAAACCATCCTGTGATTCTCTGATGGAGATTCTGGACATGCCTGAGCCTGGAAGGAGCTCTGGAGTCTCCTGTGCAGCTGTCTGTCCATGCTGAAGCTCCTGTGCTGCTTCCTGCTCTGTTTTTTGCATCTATCACCCCAAAATGCTCAGCTGCAGAGCTTTCCCTTTGGAATGCCCCATGGAAAGCAGCCCTGGTCCCATCCCTGCTGCAGGAGAGATCAGGAGCCAGGAGCTGGCTGCAGCCAGGCTGGGCTTTCCCACCCACGGAATGCTGAAGGACACAACCAGCCATGGTCCCACGCAGGAGAAGTCACAGGGCTGGGATCCCACCACATGTTGGCAGCAGTGGGAGCTCCCTGAGCACTCCCAGGAGTATAATTAACACAGGATTATAATTAACACTGGAATTTGGTCCCCAGCACGTGACACAGCCCCACAGTGCCCACCCTGACCAGTATCATCCCTTCCTGCAAACAGGGTGGGAAATGCCACACTGGGAACTTCCCCCATCCAGGTGATTTTCAGCGGGGATCCCACAAAACCTGGCATTCCTGAATCCAGAGGCTGCACACTTCTGGATTTAACTGCCTTTCATATTGTAGGTGTCCCATCCCATCACCTAGCTTTAATTTAAATTTTATTTTTATTTATATTCTTGGAGTTACTTACACATAATATTTATATATGTAAATATTAAATATATATATTAATATATATTATTTTTAGAAAGCATCATTTATTTTCCACTTTATTTCTATATTTATATTTATTTGTTTCAATCTTGCCGCAAAGCCCTGGCCAGAGAGACGGGGACAAGGGCGGGGTTACCCTTGCAGGGCTGCTGGGCATCCCATGCCCA
>JAWWMQ010013512.1:0-14917 GCA_035047885.1 Chlorospingus flavigularis
CTGGGCCCGCGGCCCCGCGCCGCGCTTTGTTTGCGGTGCTTCGCCTTCATATTTGTGTTCGCCCTTCCCACTCCTTGTCCCCCCTTCCTTTGTATTTGTTTACCTGTTCTTTGGCTTGAAGGGTCTGGCAAACGCGGGCCTAGAGGCGAGCACGAGGTTGGTGCAGCCCGTGTTGTTGGTGCCTGCGCTGGTTGGAGCGTTGTTTCTTTGTTAACGGCTTTCACCCGGTCACCCTCGGTGGTGTGCTTGGCTTGAAGTAAGAATCGATGGTGAGCTGGGTTTTGAGGTAGGGGGCAAGGGAGTGTTTATTTTTTTCTTAGTTTTACGAAGATTGAAGTTTTAGGACTGTGCTGCACACGCTTCAGCATATTTTTGCTGAGGTTAATGTAATTACAGGAAGACAGACAATGCACTGATGCTGTCCTTAAATTCAGCGTTACTTTAGAGCTTTCTTTACGCATAATCTTTTCTTCTCTAGTGGCGCAGGAGGGGGAGGAAAGGCAGGCAGCTCTTAAAAGTAAATTTTTGAAGTTTCAAGGAGTACAAAGAAATGCAGTGTTTATTTGGCCTTCTTTATGGAGCGCAGGAGACTTCCGTGAATTAAACAGTTGCTTAAGTCCATCAGCGTTGTTTTGGACTATTTATCTAGGAGAAATCCTTCAGTTCTCAAAGGTTATGATAACTCTAAGTCTAATATAACAGTTAATATTGACTGACAAACAGCCTTTGCAGAACTTGCCTTTTTAAGGTAAGCTTGTGCAGCTTCACTTTTAGCCCCTAGAGTTTGATTCATTTTTCTCAGCTAACAAAACAAGCATTTATTATTCAACTCTTACTTCCTGTCTGTAGGATCATCATAATCACGTTTTTAAAAATATATCGAGCTATTTGTGTTAGTTAATGCATTTTTGTAGGATGTCCCAGAGATGGAAATAATTCCTCTGAGTGTACAGAAATGCTGTACATACACAGTTTTTCGGTACATAGAGGCTTTTGTAAAATTATCAAGTGGTTATGTCAAAACGGGGCGTTATTTAAGTGTGGTACAACTGTTCCAGCTGGTTGTAAAGATAATCACAGGTCAGTATTTCCTTGTTTGTGTGTTGGTGGGTTTTATAGTTTTGGTGTGGCTTTATTTGTCATTGTTTTTACTTATCATGAAAGTTATTCTGCACTCTTAGTCCTACCATTTTGTATGTACTGCAGTGAGTTCCCACCGGTGTTAAACTAGAAGACATTGACCTTTATGGCACCTAAAAACTGTGGAAGTGTTGGTTTTGTGCCCCTTCTTTGTTCCCTCCTCTGCTGGTAAAAGCATTAAGTGGTACAGGACTGAGAAAAACTCACACTAAGCATAATTACTGAGCATGGCTTTTTCTTAGATGACCTCCTGTCTTAATTCGTGTAGCACAAGTCATACTAATGTTACGTGGTTGGTTTATTTTTGAGTAGTTTGGTTTTGCAGCTTATGCAAGGCTGCAAGGAGGATGTGTGGAGTCTTGTTAAAAGCGTGTGTGTACCTGCCTTCTGTGTGCTGAGAGAGCCTTTCTGCAGTTCAGGTGGTTGTGGAGCTGGATTAAGCTGGATGAGCTCCTTGCATGGTTACCACTTCACATTCAGAACTTGCATCCAAACTGAACTACCTGACAAAATATGAAACTTACTTCAAGCGAACCTGGATTTTTCAGTTCCTCTTTAATGGAGGCCTGTGTTAGTAGCTCTACATGGCAGCAGTGCCACATGAGCTCTACTTGGCCAACATGTTGGTAATTGTTGGTGTAACCTTAAACATCTGCATGACATCTGTTTTCTTCCAGACTTGAAGTATTGTCTATGAAGTAAAAAACATTTAGGAAAAATAGAAATTGCATGGAAGGTTTTTGGTTACGGTTTCTGAGAGTTCCATACATACTATTTTAAAATATGTTAATTTCTTTTCAAATATATTTGAGTTGTGTAACATCAGAGTTAGTGATCTAGTGGGATGTATAATTCAGACTAATTGAATTTGGTTGACTTGTGTGTAGAACAGAAATTCCTTTAGCTGTATTGCCTTTTTTGCATCAAATATTGCTGCGTTTCGTAGTGGGGAAGAATGCTAATGATCTCCTAGATGGGCTTAAACTTTCACTGTGATGATCAGTGTTTACCTTGAGTCCTTAGTTTCCTTTTTTATATGATTTCTAATCAAAAAAGCATGCTTATTTAGTGATTGCTGTAGTGCTTCTTTTGTTCATCTGTGTATGTTCATATGTGTGTGAATGTAAGGAAGTGAAAGCAAATAGCAGACCAGACTTTTGCCCTTAGAAGCAGAGCAAAAAATCCCAGCCCCCTTCTGATCATGAAGGCTGTTACAGGTTTCAGGTGTAAGACAAATGTGATTAAATTATTATTTTGGTGTAAATTTTCGTGTTTGAGTTCTGTTTTCTCTGTGCAATAATGAAAAAGCAGCTAAATGTGACAGTTTATAAGTAAAGAACTGCCAAGCCACTTTTTTAGAAAGTTAAGGATATTAATATGGCAGCATAACTGTCATTGTTCTTTTTCCTTGTTGACCAAGGGAGTGTGTCTGCTAAGCTTCAGTAATAATGGAAGACTGGTAAACAGTTCAGGGACAGAAGGTGCTGCTGGATAATTGTGTTAGAGAGTAAGTTTGAAGGAATGTTGCATGTTGTGTTGTTTCTGTGGTAGGATCTGGTTGCCCCACTTCTCTTCTGCTTTTTGAAAAAAGAAATAGACTCTCAACTCCATTAACGCATAAATAGTTTTACTTCTGAAATGTACATAGAGCTTGGTAGGTTTCCCTTCTGTATGTACAGTATAAAAGCTGTAAGAGTTCAGAGAAGAAACTGAGAAATGGAAGATTAATGGCACTTTCCATGATGGACTGTATTTGTAGTCCACTTAATTCACTTTTTGACCATGAGGTATTTTTGTTTAAGCCCATGCTAGTAGCTACCAACGCAGAAAATAAGTGCTACAAGGGAGTGTTTAGGAGGCCAGATCAGAGATCCTGATCCAAGTTAAAATTAATGCAGGTGGGAAGGTTGGTTCTTCACAAGGCTGGTGAAATGCTTGTGCTGACACCTGGGAAGGGTGGGCAGCAGTGGGGATCTGTTTATTTTGGCTCTAGGGCTGCCTCAGGGGGGCTGAAGCATGTGGGTAGGTACACTTGATGGTGTGTCATGCAGAAGCTGCTGACACTATACTGTTTAGGTAAATGGTTGTGGAATAGATTTTGTTGGTGTGGTTTATTTGCACTTTAACTGGATACCAGTGAAGGATATGTTTCCTTCAGAAACATACATATACAAAAGAATACTGTAAAAATCCCAACCTGCACATTAGTAGTGTGACCTATTCTGCCTATAGTGAAGTGTGTTGTTGAATTTTACTCTGGCTTTACCATTCTTGAATTGCTTTTATACCTTTATTTCTATTTCCTGCCAATGATGTTGCTGTCTGCCCATGCACTTGTATGTCCTGGTGCCTCTAGCTGTGTAGAAGGTGAACAGCTCATCAGCCAAGCCCAGAGCTTTGTTGCTGTCTCATAAATGCTGTTAGGCTCTTGGACCTTTCTGAGCAGCATAATGGAGCCTAGTTCCTAGGGGTAACTTCCTTATGGAGAATGTGAACCTGTTGGGTTCTGCAGTATCTGCCTGGCATTTTACAGCTTGTACAATATTTGACTGTGTTAGAAGTAATGTTAAAGCTAGAGTACTGAGAAAAAAAAAGGCTGCATACATTACATTCGTTTGTACAAGAAGAGTAGTGGTGGTTGTTTCCAAAGCACAGCACATCTAAATTAAAATTGATAGAATCAGTGCTAATATAATCTTGATTACTGCATCTTCTCCATAGCTCAGGATTTGGTATTATTTCAGTAGTTACATTTGAGTGCCAAATGCATGTTCAAAACAAAAAAGCTGTGGAGGGGAGTGTTGGCAAGAGTTTTCTTTGGACACGGTCTCTAGACCTGCCTGAGTGTTGGTGAAGGAGGGCGAGCTTTTGTTTTTTGCTTAATATATCCTAGAAATGTTTTTGTGTGCGCTTACTATAAAGCTGGTGTTGACTTAGTTTGTTTTGCCTTTTTGATGGGATTTCAGTTAATGTACAAAAAGAGACAAGGCTGAGGATGCCTTCAGTTTTGCAGGCAAAGATACCACTAATCTTTTTAACTTGATCTAGTTTAAAATGAAATTGATTGTTTTTGTAAAGCAGGGCTTGTTTCAAAGTCCTGAGTAGGGAATTTTTAATAAAACGCTGTAGGTTTTGGGTCAAACTAAGGATTCTTTTCTAAGTGTGTTTGTAGGAAGAGTGGGATTATGTGCAGGAACAAGTACATGGACTTGCAGAATCAGAAGCTCTCAAAAACACTGAGGTCAGAGTTTGAGAATATTGTTTTTCTTTTGCACATGCAGTGAATTTTTCTACTTAATATTTGGAACAAATGCAAATACATAAGTGCTGTTCAGGTGTGTGGTAGGAGGTGATACTGGAGAAGATACTGTGCAGCTTGATAGTGTTGGGTTAACAGTTGAACTCCATGATCTTAGGGTCATTTCCAACCTAGATTATTCTGATTCTGTGAACTGTTGTAGCTGGTTTTAAGTCTTAAGTTCCAGTCTCAACAACCAAAGTTGATGAAGTCAGAATTTTGTGTAAGACTTGAAACAAAAATAAAGCTACAGAGTAATTGTGGAACAATGAAATCAAACTTTGCTTCCATTATTGCAGTTATTGCTTATTATCTTGAGTTAGTTTTTTGGATGGGTGTAATTCCTTTGGTGGATGGGCAAAACCACTAGTGTCCTCTTCTTTTTCTGCAGCAGCAAGTAAGGATGGGGAGAGGTGAGATATCTACACTGCACAGCTGATTGTTTATAATCATTAGATGAAGGGAGTTAAAACATTCATGTCTCCATGTGATAGCTTTATTCAGTCTTGCCTGTAATGAGAGGAGCTGTTGCTGTGTTTAGGCACAATAAGTGTAGCTATGTCTGTCTAATGCTGAGTATGCATCCTATGTACTGCTGTTACTGCTTGGTGCTTATCCTTCCAGGTGACTGCCTACAAGACTTGAAAGTTTTGGGTTGGGCACCTTTAGGGTTGCATTGTATTAAAATTCCCCCTCTGCATTGAAGCATTCAAGTGTCTCATTTTCTGCTGTGCTCTTAACCCATTGCAGGAAAGATCGGGACCGGGACAGGGACCGAGATGACCGTTCCAAGGATCGGGACAGGGACCGCGACAGAGATAGAGATCGTGACAGAGAGAGGGACAAGGAGAAAGATCTGCGACCTGCATCCAACTCCACTTACTATGCATCTGCTGGGTTGCCAGCCATAAAGCCAGCAATGATTCCACACAGTATTAACCCTTTCACAAATCTGCCACATACCCCACGATATTATGATATCCTGAAAAAAAGGCTACAGCTTCCTGTCTGGGAATATAAGGAAAGATTTACGGATATTTTGGTTAGGCATCAGTCATTTGTGCTGGTTGGAGAGACTGGGTCTGGCAAAACAACACAGGTGAGTTCGTATCTGTATGATACTGCATTTTTTTAAAGGTCATGATTGTGTGTGAGGAATAATTTGTGTAAGAATACTTCACAAACTGTGAGCAAAACTAATGTGATGAATGTTACATTTGCTTAATGAGTGCAAAAGGTGAGGAGAATTTTGCAGTTTCTTCCACTTCAAAAATCCAGTACTGTTTCCAGGCCCCTGCTTCCATTGAGCTTTATAATTGGTAGGTTTCTGCTAGAGGAAGATAGAGCTTTAATGGTGGGACAGAAGTGTACTAATCCACAAACTGAAGTGGTGGTTCCAAATAATTTATTTAGCTGTCTG
This sequence comes from Chlorospingus flavigularis, assembly GCA_035047885.1. Taxonomy (NCBI): domain Eukaryota; kingdom Metazoa; phylum Chordata; class Aves; order Passeriformes; family Passerellidae; genus Chlorospingus; species Chlorospingus flavigularis. The sequence goes on from JAWWMQ010013512.1 coordinate 5,859, forward strand.
TGTAGATAGCAGCTACAAAGTATGAACTTGTTCATGTTTTATGAAACTTACTGCTGCAGATAAAAGGAATTGAAATGTCAGATACAGTTCTGACATCTGATTAGTTTTTAGTGGTGCTCAAACTTGAAAGGTAGAGTCTTGTGTTTCTTTGGTGCTGAAACCTCTCAGAGGTTGTAAAGCTTTTTAGTGCTGCAGTTGAAAACCACTTTTTTTCTTTTTTTTTTTTTTAGTAGACTGATGGCTTTAAAAGTCTTCCTCAGCACCAAAAGCAGTGATAACAGATGTGCAGAGCCTCCTTAAGCCTTAAGAAAAATTTTGAGGACCAGTAAACAGGGAATATCTAATATACAAGGAACACCTGGGTATTTATAGCAGGGCAGACTTGTTCAAAACTATCCTCTGGTTTGCTGTTTAAAGTCTGTGTTGAAAACTAATGGAAAAGAGTTTTTTGTTCTGTAATCTGATAAAATCCTTTCACCTAGGCAGAAAATTAAACCAGAAGAATATTTTAGACTTTTTAAAATGGATTATAGCTAGCTTTAAGTTGTACAGGCAGTAAACTTTTGGTCATACAATTTTGGATGTTGAGAAAATGTGAAGGACATAGTATATTTAATATCTTTTATAACTGTGCATGAAATATCTAAAGTTACAGGACCTTGCTGCACATTCTAGGAACCAGTGTGATGTTAGCAGGTAGTATTATGATATTATCTATATTTTTTTAACTGTATAAGCCAGGACCAGGTCTGTATAGAATTCTTCAAAAAGGTTTGATTATGTAGTGATTTGGAAGATGCAGTAGCCCAAATATTATGTTAAAAATGGTGCTTACATTTATGAAAACAAGATTACTTGTTGTGATCTGAAAATTTAAAGATCTAAAGGTTGTATCAATGTCATTCCTCAGGCATGAAGCTTTTCCTGCATTATCTTACTACTTTAACCTTCGTTTCAGAAAGAGTTTAAGTAATGTTACACATCTTTCCTAAAAATGGGATTTAAGCTACCAGAAGCATGTAAGCTGTCTTGGAAGCTTCCCTGCTTCCTCTGAATTTGCTCTGTGAAGTTGCAGATACATTTTTAAACAATTGACAGTGTCTCTAGGGACATACCACTAAAAATTGTCCTGCTACCACCTAATGAAAACTTCATTTTGCATATGGTATTGTCACATCATTTTCGTGGTCAATTGCTGTCTTAAAACCTGTTTGGGGATGATTGTTTTTCTGAAATTCATCAATCTGAGCAAGATTAATAGTTTTCTACAGTTAAGAAATCCTTTAATGCTCAAACTGCAGGTGTACATAAGCTGTTAATGTCACCTTTATACAAATAAAAGCAAGCAGTATTTGAAAAATATTATTTCCAAAATTAATATCTTCTTTCATTGTGATAATAGAAGGCTATACAGTAGTAAATATGTTTTTGATAGTGAGCAGCTGCCTTTCAAGTCCCTTCCCTGATTATCTGCACCTCTCCTATTTAGACAGGTTGAGAGAGTTGGGATTGTTCAGCCTGGAGAAGAGAAGGCTCCAGGGAGGCCTCATTGTGGCCTTTCAGTACCTGAAGAGGACTTAGAAAAACATGGAGAGTGACTTTTTACATGGGCAGATAGGGGTAGGTCAAGGAGAAATGACTTTTAAACTGAGAGAGGGGACATTTACATTAGGTGTTATTAATTTTTCAGTGTCAGAGTGGTAGAATGCCAGAACAGGTTCCTGGAGAAGTTGGGGAGTGCCTCATCCCTGCAGGTGTTTAAGGCCAGGTTGGATGGGGCTTGTAGCAGGCTGGTCTGGTGGGTGGCATCCTTGGCCATTGCAGGATGGTTGAAACCAGATGATCTTTAAGATTCCTTCCACCTGAAACCATTTTGTGATTCTATGATTATGTGCACGTTTTCCCATTAGTATTGTAGAGCACCCAGGCTTGGAAATGCTTGGCTCAGACAGTGGAAAAAGAAGTGAGACACTTTTCTCACTTGTTTTACATATGCTTCAACCCCAAAGCACTGAAGAAGTCTATTGGAAGCCAAGGCATTAATTTTCAGTTCTTTAGTGTTTGCAGTACTTTGATTGGTAATTTAAACTTAACCTTCGAAGTTAAGTGGTTTTTCTAAGTGCACTGGAAACAGGCTCAGTGGTGGAGTGGGTGTGCCAGATTTCTCTTAGGAAGGGGTAATTACTTGCTGTAATTGCAGCATTCACACTTAAATCTGGGATCAGATGTGGTTCTGATGTAATTTCACTCTGGTGAAGACAATGGTAGAGTGGCATCTCCTTTGTGTATTGGTGTAACATAAGTGATGCCACTTCTTTAGCAGGGCTTCTTGGCAAAGTCCAGAAACAAGGTGATGTGGAATATAGCTTCATCCTTGTCCTTTAGTGTGCAGGAGAACTGATACAGGTTCTCAAATAATGAAAATTCAGAGAATTCTACCATGTAACTTTTAACTGAGGAAGTTTTCAAGCTGTTGGAGAGGCTCAAAAAAGCCAGAAAGGGCAGTGCTCTTCTGTCTCTTGCTATGCATTCCTTAGAATGATGAGGTTCCTGTGGCTTTGAAGTAGTGTTTAACAACCCTTAGCCCATTTATCCTCGATCTTAGAGGCCACTGTGTGTAGTCACTACCTCCTCATGTTTATGGAAGTCATACTTGAAAATCTCTTACTTGAGAAAGTCCTTGAGATGAAATGGTGCTAAAGCCATTCCTCCTGCTTTTGATACTGATAAAATGACCTTTTTATGCAGAAAGTCTGGGATTTTGATGATTGTATAGGGTGGGTTTTTTCTGTCAGTGAGATTAACTTTAGCCTGAGTTTCATAATAGCCAAATGATAGTATATTCCCAGACATGAGTGAAGTAAAAAGTGCAATATGGAACAGTCCTTTTTCCCAGTATTTGTATGTCTTTGAAAGCTGGACAGGAAAAGTCTTTGGGTGCTTGTCTGTATCAGTTTAGCACAGGGAAGTCTGTGGAGCCCTTTTCTTTCATTTGACACCACTGCTGAAGGTTTTGTTGCTTACTGGAAAATCAATTTTAAATTGGTTTTATTTCATGCTGCAGTGGCCTGGCAGACCTGTTAGTTCAAAATTTATTTCAGGACTTGCTCTGTTTTAAGTCAAAAAGCTTCACCTAATGTACTTACATATACTAATACTCTTAGTTGAGCTGTTGCTAGTGACTTGGGAAGCTGGGGAGGCATGTATATGTTACAAGACAGGTTTCATGTTGCTGCTGTTAGTGTTCAAGAACTGCTGTTAGTTCTAGTTTTGAATAGGATTTTCAGAAATTTGAGTTCTTCACAGCAGTCTAGTAGGCTCCTGTCATATTTTGATTCTGTTTGCTTTATTCCTGTATTTATAGTGGAAGTATATTCTTCACTAAAAAATGCTTAAGACTACACTGATCTGCTTCTGGTTATGTCTTACTGTTTACTTATGTCCATTTTGCTATGAAAATGTAATAACTAAGAACTGACATTTTCCTGGTTTAAATTACACTGCTTTCTCTCTTATTCCTCATTGGAATTCCATGTATAAAGGGTATGTTTTCTTTTCCTCTTTGTGCTTTTAAGAATACTTGGAAAGTAATTACTAAGAACAAGTGGGTTTTTTGGTCTGTAGGCTTGGATCTAGTTTGGCCTGGAGATTTCTCCTCACAAAGTGTCACACTGAGAACATGTTGAGAATAATCTCCCTCAAAGTGTTACTGACTATAGGAATTATGAATAAATCTTATTTTGGATGATTCCTACTGTTTCCAGATTCCTAATAGGAGCAGAAAACTACAGACTGGCAAATAAAAGGAGTGCTAACACAGGAAGGAAAGCATAGGGGTTTTATATCTGGTTGATGAAATTTCCAAAGAACAGTAATAAACTTACTGAACATAATTGTCTGTTCATTTTATTTGTTGCACTTATGGCTAAGACAATTCTTTATTACTAAAATAACTATTTTTGCTTAAACATATTAATAAGCATTACTTTTTCAAGACACAAAATACATTTTGCTTACTTAGAACTTTCGTTGTGCTACTGATCTCAAATCTTGTGTGTGTGTTAGGGCTAATTTTGGTTGCTCTGGAGCATGTTGGCGGCTGCCAAGTACCTGTAAAACGTATTGATCTAACATGGGTAAAATGTACCTTGAACCTGTGTGTTTCCTTGATAACTTCACATATAGTTATGTACATGCAACAAGAGTATGCCTTATTTAGTGGCACTGAATCCAACTAACTAGCCTATTTCTAGTCCAGTCTCTCCTGCTTTGCCTGGTTTGGCGTGTGCAGTTGACGTCTCTGTGGAATTCTAACTGACGTAGGATTCAGTATAAAGATGCCAGATTCTGTGTGACCATCTGAAGTGTGTTGATCACTGAATTTGTTCCTGCCAGATCCCTCAGTGGTGCGTTGACTACATGCGCTCGTTGCCGGGCCCGAAGAGGGGAGTGGCGTGTACCCAGCCGCGGCGGGTGGCTGCCATGAGCGTGGCGCAGCGCGTGGCTGATGAGATGGACGTCATGCTGGGCCAGGAGGTTGGCTACTCCATTCGCTTTGAGGATTGCAGCAGTGCTAAAACCATCCTGAAGTAAGTGTGACAGCTGTCAGGTAAAGGTGGAACAGCATTCTTGGAGGTGGGGGAACGACAGGGTAGTGAAGGATGAGAGCGAAGTTATGAAAGGAGTAATAAGGGAGTGACTGTGTGGATTGGTGCTTTGTGTCTGAGTGGGGAAGAGACATGGGAGCTGTAGCATGAGGTGAGAGAAGTGAGAGGTGTGAGGCATGAAAAGAGTTGGAAATGACTCATTCCTCCTAAAGAAGGCACTGCACCCTATAGAAATTAATTTTAAATTTTCCATAAAAAAAGGAGGTGATCTGAATAAATGTTTTATTCTTAAGGTGCTATACATAATAAAGCCCTCCAACATGGCAGTTTCTCTTTGTTGTACATTCAGCTGATGGTTTATGTGTGGTGTCTTCTACTCTACTTCTGGTGAAGTTCAGTAGCTTATTTCAGTAAAGAGAACTTTCTGAAGATTCAAAACTGGCCTGTACCTGGCTCTGAGACACGCAGGAGTGTTTTACTTGTCAGCTGCTGTAGATTTCTGTGCTACCAGGAAACAGGTGCATTTAATACATCATTTTGTAGATTACATTCAGAATGCTCTGTTAGAAATATCACAGTGTGGTTGAAGGATCAATGCTTTTCTATCAAGAGATGGCTTCTCTTTGGTCGTACAAGTAGTTGAAGGACTGGGTATAAAGATAATACGGAAAAAACTGTAACAGTACCAGAAAAGCAAGAAGTGAACAGATGATCTGCAGACTGAAAAGGAGAACAATTGCAGAAACAGTACATCTTGGATTTTAGATGGTGTTTTCCCCTTTCTTTTCCTGTTTCTGGAGCTCAGGTGTGGATGTCTGCCGGTAATACTCTACAAACTATTGGCATGTTACAGTGTTGGAAGTAGTTTGCTGGTGTTAGTACATTTTAAAAGTTGATTAAAAGCTTAGTTCAAGCAACCTAGTGAATATGGAAGAGGATTCTGCATCCAACCTAACAAGCAGAGTGTGAGTTGGAGTGGTTTCTGTTTGTTCAGGTACATGACTGATGGCATGTTGCTTCGTGAAGCAATGAACGATCCTTTGCTGGAGCGCTATGGTGTTATAATCCTTGATGAGGCCCATGAGAGAACACTGGCTACGGATATCTTGATGGGAGTTTTGAAGGAAGTTGTAAGACAAAGATCTGATCTGAAGGTCAGTAATGATGAAGTCCAACAGCATCTCTGTTCTAGTTGCAGTCATACTGGATAAAGTATCTGTGTACTTACCATTAGCTGATTTTTATTACTGTTTTTTGATCTGTGATAATGTATATTGGAAGGCTAACCCTAGGAAATTCTGAACCTGTTTTGTATTGAGGAAGCTCCTAGAAACAATACAATTGTAGCTTAAGCTTATGTATTTGACTTGGAATTTTTTTAATCTTTATAACAAGGGTGCTGTATTCAGGTAATAAAAGCATTCTTATGTCACAGTCAGCAATTTACTTTCTTAAAATTACACGTTGCATGTGTAACATGTCACAAGTTCTAAATGTTGAGTAACTTTTTGTCCTCCAACTCTGCAGGTTATAGTTATGAGTGCTACTTTAGATGCTGGCAAGTTTCAGATCTATTTTGATAACTGTCCTCTTCTAACTATCCCGGGTCGCACCCATCCTGTGGAGATATTCTATACTCCAGAACCTGAAAGGGACTACCTTGAGGCTGCCATTCGAACAGTGATACAAATCCACATGTGTGAAGAAGAAGAAGGAGATCTCTTACTCTTTCTTACTGGACAAGAGGTATTTTCTTCTGTTCATTGTTTCATACAGAAACTGCTTCAAGTGACTTGTGTAGACTAAAAGAGTTTCCTTTTCTGGTTTATTGTTTAGATAACCTGAGGTTTACCTGCCATACACTTTAGGTCCTTTGACATTGTACATATCTGTAATGTAAATGGTATGCAAGGCATTTCTGAAATCAAAATGCTCATCAACTCAAGTACTTCAAAAACAGAAACCCAGGGAATGAACCCTAGGTTTGTCCCGATGGGAACTCCAAAGATTGGGGTACCTGAGAGCGTCCTTGGTTTTTATTGAAAAGATAATTCTGTTCACATGTGTTGTACAACTTATCTGAAGAATAACCATTTGGTTCTGCTGCTTAGCTTTTAGTAGTAGCTTTAATAAGAGTGTTCAGGTTTTGGTTTTTTATCAATAACTTGCAGTGTTAGCCTGGAGACTTTATGTACCTTAAGTTCAGGGAGTTAGGTCTCAGAAATAGACTCCATGGCCTGCAAAGGAGTATTGTATACAAGCACTTAAGCTAAACTGCATCGGGAAATGGGGATTTTCTGGAAATTTTAAATACTTTACTTGAAATAACCTGGGGTGGTTTTTTTTCTTAGTCCTGGTCTTTCTTTGAAGCTCTTTTTAGTGTCCATATTGGTGAACTGAGATGGAGAAGATGTTAAAAACCTGTAGGCATTTTGAAAGGTTGCTGGACTCAGTCAACCTAAATGTGTTTTTAGTAGGGGAAGTGCAGCTAGCAAAAAAATTTTTCAACTCATTCTTCTTTCAGCTAGTACTCTTGAAGAAATACTTTTCAAGGGATGTGGATCATCTCAATGTCTTTCTTATAAGCAAACACAACCTTAACTATGCCAAGGGGGGATGTGGTATAAGTAACTTGTGATGCTAAAGGTCCCCTGGTTTCTTGAGTAGACTTTCCAGCCATAAAGATGTGTTGCCTCTTGCATGAGTTGTAAGACATTTGATTAAAGTGTCTTCTGGCTGGTCAGCTCCCTTAAAAAACCAAAGCAATGACTGTCACTGTAAAAGCAAATACTCTTGCCTTTTACATTTGTCCTTCTTTGATAGGAGTATTGCTGTAAGTTAAAGTACAGGTAGGAAGAATTACTTTCAGTGATAGTGGCTTAGAAACCTACCTGCTTGGTTTCAGTTTGAAGTTGAGTTCAGACTAGCTGGGTACTTAAATGTGTGAATTAGTGAAACAGCTGTTGCAGAAGGGTGAAAATTGGTGGCAAGAGAAAGGAACACTGCTGTCCTGCTGTTTCAGCAGATTTTATTTTTCTAGCAAGATGCCAGGTCAGGCTGGTCTTCAGCCTTTCACAAAGCCCAAATGCGTGGCCTTCTGGTTTATGAATTTTGTGCTTGCTACATCACGTGCTATGTATTACTCTAAATAACTGTTAAAACCATCACTGCAGGGCATGGGATAAGTGTCTTCCTTTGGCAAATGGCTCTGGACTCCAGACCTGCCAGTGCTACAGATGTACGCTGTTCTTCTGTGTGAACAGGTTATTTGATTTTCATGGGGTTCATTTTCAGGACATAATGTATTATAAGCAAATTCTGAATAAAATGCTGCACGCAGTACATGCTTGTAAGTGTACATAATTGAGCATAAAAGCATCTGACGCTGTATTACTGAATCACTTTAAAACATGCCTTGGTAAGCTAGCACCCTGTGCTCTGGGGTCTAGAGTTGTCCATGTGTCAGTTGATGGTACTACCCAGGGGCACTGGAGTTGGCTCTGCCTGGACCTAGTCTTACTTTGGGTGGTTAGCATGAAATTCAAGTCTGGTTTAGCTTCTGTAGTGAAGCCAAGAAATACTTTAACCCGTTTGATTGATGACATTTTGGGGCCTCTGTTGAGCATCATCATAAGAGTCTCTGTGTGTATCACTGTTGAATCTAAAGTGGTGGGACCTGCTGTACTCTCGAGAATAGGAAAGTGTGCTGTAGGTACGATTACCACTATGTGCTTCGTGTTCATTAGGCTTAGTAGCTAGACTAAAATTGGTGTATGCTAGGCAGAAATACTTTGTAGTTCTTTTAGATGCTTCTAAATAGTATCAATAGAGTGCAAGATTATTTGTTTTTGTCAGAAAGGTGCATATACACAGCTAAATTAAATTGTGGCAAAGGAACATGCTTTAGCTGAAATGGTGCAAATGTGACTTAAGAGTTTAAGAGGCTGAAAATTAGATGTAATTGCAGTGGTCTGTGGTAGAATGGGGTTCCTTATTGGCTACTGTCTTCTCATCCAAATGATTTTGAAGTAATTTTGTATGGGAATTAAGATGGATAGCAGTTAATTAGTACAGATTAGTTAAGACATAGAGAAGATGATGAAACCTGGAGATAGCGAGGAAGATTCAGTGTTGTCATGCCCAGAAAATTAAAAGAAGCTTAAATGTGTTTGGAAACTAAAGGAATCTTAATTGTATTAGCCTGCTACTGGATGATGATAAAATTGTTGTTAATGGTGTAGAAGTGTGTGTTCAGTAAAAATTTCCTTCTTGAATCCTGAAAGGAGCAAAAGTCTGATTACATTGTATGAACTGCTTTTAAGTCCCTTAGTAACAAAAGAGAATGTTTAAAAGCAAAATACACTAGGAATGAACATTTTGAAGTAGGACTTGTCCTACAAGCTTTGTAAGGAGGAAAGCTCATTTGTTGATTTTTAAAACAAACACCCCCCC
>JAWWMQ010013513.1:0-14718 GCA_035047885.1 Chlorospingus flavigularis
ATATTAATACATCTCACCCATGATGCATAAATTCCATTCAAACACAGGATTCTGTCTGGTCAGTGTCATCTTCTTCCTCTGAATCCTGACAGTGTCTTCAGGGCTGAGTGAGGTGGGAAGAAGTTCATTTCTTCTGATAATGGAACAATAAATTCTCTTTCTCTGAAAGATTTAGGTGTCCTGTGGCTGCTATCTCAATGCAAGTTCTTTCTTTATAAAAAAAGTATCCTACATAGCATAGTTTCTATTTTAACATTATATTATTACATAAAACTATATTTAACCCACTACTTAAGAAAATTAATCCAACATAAGTTTCTAACACAACACATATAATATTCATTTGAATATTTGCAAAAAGCCAATCATAAAATACACATTTTTCACACCTCCCAAGGGGAGAGGGAAGGGCTCCCAGCCCGGGGGAGTGAATGCACTCCTGGGACCAGAGCCTGAGGAACACTTCCAGCTTCTTTGGAAAGGAGGCAGCTCTGTGAGAGCACAGTGTTCCCAGCTTGAGATCCTGGGACAAAAGGGGCAGGGAACCTTCCAGAGCCTGGTGCTGCTGTGGGGAAACAGCTCTGCCTCTGCTTGGGAGGTGGACGAGCCCCTGGGGAACTGCCTAGAAAAATAATTTGGAAAAGGAGTCAGTGCAGGGTTTGGGGAACTCGTTGTTGATGGGTCAGAAAGGTAGTTTGGTCTCTTGTGAATGAGGAGCTGCCTTGGGATTCTCTGTGACAGGTAAGGAATATATATAATATATCTAATATTCTGCCTGCTCCCTACTTCTTCCTTCTCTTCCCAACCAAGAGCCAGGGACAGTGGAGGGAGTGGAAGGGAATTTTCTCCTCTGCTCCCCATTCCTGTAGCTCTCTTCCATGAGCTCTGCATGAGCAGGGCAGTGCTGTTCACTGGTCTTGCATTAGGCTCAGCAATTTTCTTCAGAAATGATGGTGCTGAATATGATCTTTTCAGTTTTATTTTTAAAATTCATTGAAGTAAGATAGTATTTTGAGTATTTCTCTCAGTGTTCCCAGTCACTGGACCCAGAAGAGTTCAGTGCTCGCTGGGGTTTACCCAGTTCCTGTGAAACCTTCAACCAGTTGGGAACATCTCTTTTTATGTTTTGGGGGACACCTTTTTTATGTTTTGCCTTTTTTTAATGGAAGCATTTGTAGTGAAGCAAATTAAAAGACATTTCCAATAATGGAACCATCTCCTCCCTGGCAGGTTTCTCATGGAAGCATGGCTCAAAGTTTTCCTCCTGCTATTCAGCTGTGTTAAACTTCTTAATTTCAAGCATCAATCTCACCAGTTTAAAGCAAAACTTATCCATTTTAGTATAAAGAAAGAAAAAAAGAGCCACAGAGCTACATTTAAAGAAGGAAAGCACGTAATTCTCATCAAGTGTTGATTAAAGTCTTGAATAAAATACATTTTTTCCTGTGCCATCACTGCTGTAGATTGTTAATAAAAAGAAAAGTAAAGCTCAGCTGTGTTCTACAGGAGCTCAAGGAGGCAGCAGTTATTGCTTCCCATTAGGAAGGTGACATTCCCAGATAGATGGCCTAGAAAATCATTTCCAGAGAGTGAGAAAAATTAGTTCAGGAGAGTTATTGAGCATCCAGCTCTCTGCTTTGCAACAAACTGCTGGGTACCTGGCAGCACATGGCACTGTGACAAGTGTGCAGCCTGGGGGGTGTGACAGAATGGGAGATGCTCCAAACACCTCTTCTCTCTCACATTCTGGCTGAACTTGCAGAGCTGGGCTACAAAATCCCCATCTTTGGGGCTTTTTGTGGATGCTGATAAGCTGAGCAAGGATGTTCCATTGGTGTACAATAAATATGGTGCCTCATAATAATGCTGGGCTTGGGTTTCTGGTTTTTTTAAGTGATAGCATGTTGTGCTCATTTTCAAATTGTATGAATTAAGTGAACCCTAAGACACTGGATAAAAACACATTTGGCATTTGTGGTGATTTCTGTAGCAGTTTTCATGTGTGGAGGGATCTTTTTCTTACCTAGAAAAATCTGTTTTGCAATTGACTTTTTGCAAATCAAATTTTTTGGTTTACTTTTGCTCCTAAATACAACAATGCACCTTATAAAACCAGTGCAAAGGGAAATAAACCTGAATTCGTTATTCCAAAACACATTTTGCTCCCCTTCAGATCTGTTTGTCAGTATTTGGCACTGTCACCATGTGGGACTCTCCCTTCAGCCAAGGCTTGGAAAGTTTTAAATGGGAAGTAACTGAAGCCTCCCAAGCTGCTGCTGTAGGGAGTGAGGGAAATGAGGTTTTGTGTGCCATTTGTATTCCCCTGGGGTTCTGACCAGCATTTCAAACACAAAGTGAGGAAGAGATTTCCTCCTGTGAGTCCTATTGAGCCCAGCTATTGTGAGTGGATTGTGGGAGCTGAAAAAGAACATAAAAAATACCTGTAAGGACAGATCCATGAGGAAAAAAAATGAGGCTTATAATTGTGTTGCTCATTATGAAGTTTGTTCTTTGATTTAACAGCTTCCTGGAACCTGGGGCTGACTCCCAGTCACTTCTGGGGTGGAATTCATCAGCTGTTTGTTAGGAAAGAGCTACCACAGGTCCACAGAATGCAATTACAAAGCTGACACTGTGCCAGGACTGTGGATTTACTTTCCAGAAAGTGCCAAAGCATCTTTCACAGTCACAGATCATGACTCTCACCTTTTGGATGGGACACAATGCTGGTTTTATTGGGAAAGTATGGCTGCAGAAATAATTTGCCTGGTGCATAAATAGCATCTGCATGTGGTTGTGTTCCTCAGGAGAAGAAGGAGAGCCAGCTGAGCTGCCAAGCAGCACAGATAAATTGTATCTGGAAAAGAGAAATATTGGTTGCAGGAGGACAGAGGTAATTGGGACCATATGTTGTTCCAAGCTTTTCCTCAACTGAGCAGTCATGTATTACAGTGCAAACAGCTGAAACTGCTCCACACTCATCTCTGAGATGTTTTGTGTGTTCAGTGATGGCCTTGAGTTCTTTGGGTCTGTGCAAATCCAGAAATCCTGGCTGTTCCCTCAGCAGGAGCCAGTGGCTGAGCTGCAGGAAGGAGAGCCAGGGGTGAACTGGGCTGTGGAGCATCGGGGGCAAACAGTGCCTTGGGGATTGGCATCAGACAGCTGGGTGAGATCTGGGAGTGATGGAAAAAGGAGGGGAAAAAACACTGCTCCAAGAGCTCTGGAAAGGGAATAGGGTGGGATGGGACTAGAGGTAGAAATGGGGAATGCCAGAAGGAGTGTGGGGTGCATTGAGGGACTGCTCAGGTCTGTGAGAACACATTTGTTCCAGAAAGTTGCTGGAGAATGTTTTCAGCAGGAAGCAGGGAATGTTCAAATCTGAGCAAGTATTCAGATTATTCTATGTAAATTTGACCTCTGGCTCTCTGAAGGCTGATGGAGCAGGACTCTGCAAGGCCCAGGAGGCACATTAGCAGTGAGCAGCATCCAAATGACATTTCAGACACTAAATACAGCAACTCCCTCTCCTCTTATATCCCATCTGTCTTTGTTCTGTCTGTCTGGCTAATTTATTGGAGTCTTGTCTTGTGACAGTTTATTTATCCTCATCACAGACTTCTTTCATGTAGCCAAGATTTCCAGTGTGGCTGAGGGAAGGAATATTGCTGCAGTGCAATTCTCCATTTGTCTGAGAGATAAGCTACCAAAATCTCAATGTGCTCCCCTGGAGCAGTGTGGTAGGAGCCCAAATCAGTTCTTGACCCTGTGCCTTGTCATTAAAAGCCATAAATCATCCATGATTTGTGATCATTTCCTGATGTGAAAACTGAGAGGCTGCTGTAGTAGAGGAGCAGTGTTGTTAATCCTGTCCTGATAAAATGTTGTTCTGTGATGGTAATTGCACATGTGGTGCAAATTTACTTTTGCTCCCTTTCCTTATTTCTTTGTTGCTGTTGTCCCATCACTGCTTCTTGTACATTTTTCTTGCTTGGCTTCATAAAATGAGATTCTCAAGGGGCTGGAATGATCCTTCCAGCCTGGAGAGCACAGCTGGGGGAGAAGGAATTATTGGTGCTGCATGATCCACTTGGTAAAAACTGCAACGGATGCTGCTCCTCTTTGTCTGCAGATCTTCCCAAATCCAGCAAGAAACAAGGCAGCACCTTTTGGGCAGAACTAAGTGGGGAATAATTATATTCAGGCCTGGAAATTCCTAATCCAAGGGATTTCCTCCACCTCAAAACACGAGCTCTTAGTCCAGCCTAAAGCCACTCCTGGCTGTGATATCCCAGCACAGAGAGGGTGTCCCTGGATGTGCCTCTGCCTCCCAGTATTGCTCCTGAGCCCCTTTTTCCATCACAGCAAAGGGGGTGAAGACTTGCCATCCCAGCTGTCCCAGGAAGGAGCTGATCCTCTCTCCCTGTGCTGTGTTTGAAATGCTGACGTGCAAACAGGGCAGAAGAGGAGCAGTATAGTAAATATTTTTGCCCAAGATCCAGGAGGAATGATGAGGCAGACTCCATCTTATCAGAAGGCTAATTAATTATTTTATAATACTATATTATTTTACACTATATTACATTACATCTAAACTGAATCTATACAAGTACTCAACTCTGCACACACTGCACAGAATGTCATGACAGTCAGCCCACAGTCCTGACACACACACCTGGATCAAACTGGTCAATGAATCAAAACACACCAGAATTCAATTATCAATTCTCTTCAGGTAAACAATCTTCCACCATGCATTCCACTTGTGAACAACAAAGAAGCAGTAAATGAGATAAGAATCATTTTCCCTTTCTCTGAGGTTCAGAGAATGTGAATCCCAGGAATATTCTTGGGAAGTGACACCTTGGCTTAGATGGATTCAATTGGCCAATGAATCACAACACTCACACCAGAATCTAATTATTAATTCTCTTCAGGTAAACAATCTTCCACAATTCATTCCACTTGTGAACAGCACAGGAGCAGCAAATGAGATAAGAATCATTTTTCCTTTCTCTGAGGTTCAGAGAATGTGAATCCCAGGAATTTCTTGGGAAGAATTGTGCCTTGCTTTTCTCTGCGAAGAGAAATGTGGGGACAGAGCAGAGTTTGAGCAAAGCCTGTTCTGGAGACTTCCATCAGCACCATGGGGTTTTCTGTGCTGAGAGCCCCTTTCCTGCCCAGGAACATGACTGCCTGTGGGAGCCTTTTCATGCTGCTCTCCCTGAACTGCTCTTGTGCTTGCCCCTGCCTTTGCCAGGGTGGCACAGGGGCTCTCTGATCTCTCACACAGGTGGAGTTTGCTGATGGAAACTGGGAGCATTCAAATTGTGCCTGGCAGTGCCCTTTGCATGGTAAATAATGAACATTCCCCAGGATGAAGTTTGGAGAAAGTGGGTGGAGGTGAATTTTTTCATTGAGATGAGGAGTGTGTGTGGTTGTTGTTTTTTTCCCCTTCTCTGCTTTTTCAGAGCTCTGCGCTGCCTAAGTGGAAGATATAATGGCTGTATGAATTGCTATTTAATCAGGGATGCTAATTAAGTCTTAGCTCTTTAATGCTTTCATGGGAGAGCTGTATATGATTTGCAGTGGCTGGAATTGCAGTTGCAGGCAATTAAGCTTCTCTTGGCTTTGTAGAACCTGAAAGTGCAAATTTCTGAGGAAAATTGAGGGCTCAGAGAGATCCTGTCACCTTTAACATTTCTCTTGGACTGAGGGTAGGAGATGTTTGGAAAAGGAAATATTCTAAAGCAGCCAGACAATGAAACAGTGCAATCATTTCAGCTTTTAAACAGCATTTTTTGAGTGTATAATTACAGTAGTACATCCACTTTTATGGCACAGTTAATATAATTGAAGGTTAAATATAAAGCCCATTTGGAAAAAGAAATTTCGCTTGTTTTTTTCGCTTGTTTAGTTTCATCCTGAAATCAAAAACAGTTTTGAGCTGCCTGTCTGCTGCCTTATCAGGTGGCAGCAAAGAATTCCCAATTCTGGGTCTGGGCAATCCTTCCCAAACAAATTGGTCCCACCAGCAAGTGGATGGAGATATTTAAGAAGTGGGACAAAATGTGTGGAACACTTGTCAGGCTTGTGAAGCACAGTAAAACCAACCCAGGAGCTACATTTTCAACAGAGAGCAAGCAGGTCTGTTTGTGAGTAAGAACTAGCTGGGATTTTGGGGGTTTGAAGGGCTTTAGCCCCCCAAACATTGTATTTTGGTAGCTGAGATCAGTGATACTGTGTGGTGGTCATCTTAATTTTTTATCCTCTGGGAGCTGCTTTTCAGTAAGCATGTCAGAGCTTGGCATCAAAAAAATGCCATTTCTGCATGGCAAAAGGGCCAGAAGGGAGAAGAAAAATGAAGAAAAATATTAATATAAAATAAATAAAAATATTAATATCTCTCTTTCTTGATCAGAATGCTTCTTGGAAAACCAGTCTGCCCTTAGGAGAAGGGTAATTCAGAGACATTTCAGATACTTGAGGCCTGAGAAAGAGAGCAGAGGATGGACCTTTTAGATTGAAGTGTGGTCCATAATCACACTCCTGAGATTAGAGGAGTGGTTATTTTAGAGAGTCCCCTCTCCTTCCCCCTTTCTGCTGTGGCAGCCACTTCTCAGCAGGGCAGCTGGAAAGGTGAGGAAGGAGCAGTGATGGCCTCAGCAGCATCTCCCTGAGCAAAGCTTGGTCTCTCCTGCTCCCTGCAGGTTGGGCAGGTTCCCTTCCCTTGCCTCAGCGTGTCCCTGCACTGCTCTGGCATTTTCCAGCTGTCTAGGTGTCCCCATCTCAGCACTGAATTATTTCACACCACAGCCCTGTGATGATGAACTGGCAAATATCCACGGAGGGAGCAGATCCCACAGGCTGTGGGCCCACAAATGGGGCTGAAATTCCCTGGGCCAAGAGATCCCACAGGCTGTGGAAATACAAATGGGGCTGAAATTCCCTGGGCCCACAGATCCCACAGGCTGTGGCCCACAAATGGGGCTGAAATTCCCTGGGCCAACAGATCCCACAGGCTGTGGCCCGCAAATGGGGCTGAAATTCCCTGGGCCAAGAGATCCCACAGGCTGTGGCCCACAAATGGGGTTGAAATACCCTGGGCCCACAGATCCCACAGGCTGTGGAAATACAAATGGGGCTGAAATCCCCAGTGCCAACAGATCCCACAGGCTGTGGGCACAAAAATGGCCAGATTTATTTTTTTTTTGTTTTCAGATATTTTCCCTCTGAAAACAGGAAATTCCCTGGGCTAACACATCCCACAGGCTGTGGAAACACAAATGGGGCTGAAATTCTATGGGCCAACGCATCCCACAGGCTGTGGCCACACAAATGGGGCTGAAATTCCCTGTGGCAACAGATCCACAAATGGGGCTGAAATTCCCTGTGGCAACAAATCCACAAATGGGGCTGAAATTCCCTGGGCCAACAGATCCCACAGGCTGTGGAAATACAAATGGGGCTGAAATTCCCTGTACCAACAGATCCCACAGGCTGTGGAAATACAATTGGGGCCGAAATTCCCTGTGCCAAGACATCCCACAGGCTGTGGGTACACAAATGGGGCTGAAATTCCCTGTGGCAGCGTAGCCAAGCAAATCCCCCAGCTCAGCAAGTCCCTGGAAATGCTCCAGTGGGTAATTTGATGAGCTTGTTCAACAGGGCTGTGTGTGGCAGCTGAGCTGGCATTTTCTGAGCCCTTTTAACTGCCTGGCTGCTGGAATGCTCTGCTTGGTGCTGATTCTGTGGGACCTGAGATCTGCCCACCAGCACTCTGCAGCTTCTCTGTGAAAAATTTCAAGTGGTACCATCCTGCCTTCAGTCTGCCCTGGAGTATTTTCAATGAAATAAGTAAAATAAAGTGTAGAAAAGCAGAAATGGTGGTCGATAAAAAATGTGGGCTCATTTTCCTTTGCATTTGGAACCTGTATTGGAAATGTAGAAAAGCAGAAATGGTGGTTGACAATTAATGGAGGCTCTTTTTGCTTTGCATTTGAAACCTGTGTTGGAGCTGAGATTAGCAAGGTCCTTCCAGGTGTATTCTCTGCAAAGCTTTTCCATGCACTGCTTTGATTTTTAGCTTATTTCCAGCCTGCCCCTCTTTTGCTCAACCCCACAGGTAAAGAGAGAAGTTGTTTATGGCACAGATAATCACAGTTCACATGCTAAAATCTCCCCAGAGATCTGGATACCCAATTGCTGCTGAGATGCTCATTCCAAATTGTGGGGACTGGTGAGATGAATCCTTTGGATACTGCAGATTGCACTCTGATTTTGGGAGGGGAGGACAGGCATTGTGTCAGCTGCTCTTTTGAAGTTCATGGTGACCTTTGGAAACTTGGATGTTCCCCTCCACAGGAGCTCTGGCTAGGAAGAGGCTGCCCTTGGAAGTGATTGCAGCCACCTGATCTTCCAGAGCCTCTTGGGTGGGGTAAAATTTGTGGAAATGTAGAAAACTTTGTGCTCTAGAGTCTGAGACTGAATTCCTGAAGCAGAAATACGCTCAGGGTCTAAAAGCTTCACTTGCAAGGTAGTTTTGTTTACTCTGAGAATGTATTCCCCACCACAGCTGTGGTTTCAGATATTTGAATGTTGGACCAGGCTCCCATTCCAGCTCAATCAGTTCCTGTTAGATGGTGGTGGACATTTCACCTTTCTTTTTTTCTGCCTTTGCTGTAAAACAGACAAATGTTCCTCCATTGATTTTTGCCCGCTGTGTAACACCCTGGCAGGAAGGAATTGCTGCTGCTGCTGAGAGAACTCACGGGCATCATGCAAGATCAATGCCTCCCTCATTTGTTCCAGGGTGAAAATACATGTTTTTCTAAGATCTTCTACAGGATTTACCTGAAAATCCACTCCTGCCTGGAAAGGTTATCTGGGTGCTGATGGAAGTGGAATGCATGGATCCCAAGGAGCCCCTGGGCTGGGATAAAGTGAAATCCATGAAGGGAAAAGCATGGAGGAGAATATGAACTACAGCATGGCAGCAAAGGAATAGCTGCTAATCCATCCTAAATATCACTGGATGCCTGCTGATAAATAACATGCCTCATCTATTATCCAAAAGCAGCTGAGAAGACACATTTTCCTGATTGCCCAAAAAAAAAATCCCCGTTTTCAGGCTGTTTTCTCAAATAAATTAATTTATTTTTGCATCTGTGATGGCCTGAGGGCTCTCTTCTCCACTGGAGAAACTCTGGCACAATAATCTAATTTGGAGATCAAGGGTCATTTGTAACACCTGAATGCAGGGGTGTGCTCCCTGGGGGATTTGTACATTTCTTTTTCCCAGTGAGGATCCTCTCTGCCACCTCAGATTTTACAGGTGGGTAAAGGTAGAATTTCCAGGTGTGCTTCAGGAAACTGAATTTTTGCTGATTATCAACTAGAGATCTGGCCCAAAGCAATGTCAACAGAGAGAACTGAATGGTGCTAATGGCTCACTTTGGGTTTTTTGTTTATTTTCATACATACGTCCTTTACTGTGAGCTGGAATTTAGAGAGCTTGAGGAATTTTAAAGAGAAGCACTGAGAAATGTCATTTCTTGGGTGAATCTGAAGCACTGACTGAGAAGTAGGGGGTTTATTACTGTTCCTGTTGTGCTGCCTTAACCCAAAAGTCAGTCCAGCTGGAGTTCTTGGAGAAGCCCAGCTGTGGGAAAAGCTTGATTTCTGCTTTTATTACTGCTAATTTCATTAATAATGGAGCTGCTGTCCAGGAAGAGACTGAATTCCTGAAGCAGAAATGTGCTCAGGCTGTAAATGCTTCAGTTGCAAGGTGGTTTTGTTTACTCTGAGAATGTATTCCTCACCATGGCTGCTCTTTCAGATATTTTGATGTTGGTTTTATCCATGCTCACACAGTCATTAGTTTGCAAATGATGATTGAATTAGCAAATTAGATTCCTTCACCCTTGGCAAGTGCCACAAACCTTGCAATTGGAAGGCTGTGAAAGTCTGAGGGGGAGAAAAAAGCAGTTCCCAAAAAATGGGGGAGGGAAAAAAACACCAAACTACAGCAAATAAGGTTTTATCTGATGTAACTAAATGCATATATAAGTGGGCTTTTTTTTTTTTTTTTAAATGAGATTAAAGTGGTCTCAGTAGGAATGTTCAAATCCTCAAGTGTGGATCTGGAAAAATGTTTCCTGCTATGCTCTATCAGGGCAGGCAGATGAAAATAAAGCTGTCAGTCTTGCAGCTTGCTGCAGCCTCATCCATTTTGAGAGCAAGGCAAGCACTGTGTGCACTCTTGCCCAATATGAAAACACATTTTTCCTCCTTGAACTTCTTGCTGATAAACTGTGTACCTCTGGAAAAAAGGCCAGCTTAACCTAATCTCCTCCAGGGGAAAAAAATTATAACTCCCATGTGTCACATTTTTGCTCAAGTGGTTTATTATTCAAACAAATGGTGTGGGGGAAAATAACTCCCTCCTTAAGGAAGGTGTTTGCCTCCCAAGGCTTCATAGTGAAAAATATGCCCTAGAGATCAGGAAAATATGTTTAGTAGTGGCTGGGAGTAAATAATTCAATTTCTACCTTTGAATGAGCAGCTGTCCCTTTAGAACAGAGATGATCAGTGGGTTAAAAAATGAGGATTTAACACTTTGGACAAGACCTGCCATGTCACCAGCAGGGCTCCCCAGGAACCTCTGCTCTGCTCAGGAGCTCACCTGGCCCTGAACTCACCCAGGTGCCCTGTTCTGGCTGGAATCTGCTTTTCTCCTCATCCTCCTCCAGCTCTGGGCTCCTGAAATCCCAGGGAATTCATTCAGTGTGGCCTCAGCATGCAGGGGAGTTCCAGAGCTCCAAGCCCTTCCTCTGCAGCACAGACCAAGGGGGAAATTGTTCCAGATGCTGCCAGTGGCTCTCAGGTTGCAGAATTAACCTTTGCTGCCTTGAGTTCTCCTGGAAGCCCTGCTGGTGCCTTATCTCTGTGTGTGTGATAAGAGCAGCAGGGTTTGAGCCGTGGCAGGAGCCAGCACTTGGTGCTGGGGTGCTCCCTGACCCTTCAGATGGTTGGCAGCTCTGAGCAATGTCACTGCTGCTGCGTGGATGGCTGCTGGTGAGCTTGCTGAAAATAAATAAAATAAAATAAAATAAAATAAAATAACCCACAAAAAAAACCCAAAAAAACCCCCCAAAAATAAAAACCACCAACCCCACAAATCAATTCCTTCACGAGGCAGGAAATTGTAATTCTGTGTTTACACTGCAGCCAGCAAAGTGGATATTTTGTGTTATATTTTAGATTACTGACTTGCTGTGAGAGGCAGGTATTTGTAATATATACTCTCCCAAGCAAGGAGAGTTGTTAGTGGATACTCAAGGCTTGCCTGAGGAGATTGTTCAATAGATTTATTTTGACCAAAGCAGCAAAGCTTCAAATCTTCTTTGCAGTTAGAAAGCTCCAGACAGGTAAAACCAAAATTCTGTTGATGGTCTTCAATGCATGTCCTCCACACTGGAAATCTTAGTAGGATACTTCAATATATTCAAAATAAGCCTATTTAAACTATCAGTGCAGTCAGGTAAAAAACCAGCCAGGTGCACTTTTAACCTTATAAATAAAATATAAATAAATAGAATAACTATATAAAATAAATGAAATAAAAATAAATATAAATAAATATATAAAATAAATAAAAATATTAATAAATTAATAAATAGAATTTACATAAAGTATAAATAAATCAATTAAATATCTGAGTGCTCTGGAGCAAAGGAGCCCTCCAGGAGGGGATCCCAAGTCCCCTCACCCAGGGTTTGCCATTGCAGAGAGCTGCAGGGAAATGAGGGCAGGGGCTGCAGCCAGACCTCGGTGCCACCTGACCAAGCCAAAGTGGAGCCCCAAAGCCCAGCAGAGCCTTCCTGCCACGTGAGAATTCAGGTTTGCATCTCCCAAAGGCCAATTAGTTCCAGGAAGTTGATCTGAGGTGCTGCTGAGTTGCTGTTCCGGGCATTAGGGCCGGGATTCAGGGCTCCAAAATCCCCCCGAGCGCGTTTGTGCTCCCTTCAGAGCCATGCCAAGGGTTTGGAACAGACCCTGAGCCCAGTGCTTGTCTGGAGGGAGGCTGGAAATGCTCCTGGACAGGCGTGAAGCCTTGCCCTGCTGGCATTGTCATGCAATTGATCCATCAGCCCACACCAGCAAGGGCTGCTTTTCATCCACTGACCCCTTGCAAAATGCTCAAATTTCTATACAGCCTTTTACTTTAATTGCTTTTATATTTCCTTTTTTTTTTTTTCAACTGAAAAAACCCCAAATTATTCTATTTATCTCCTACCCTCAGAGTGAGTGCCCTGATTGTTTGTCCTTATCACTTCAAGGCAGAAAGTTTTATAGATTTGCAAAGCACCTCGATATTGCAGCTTCAAATTCCTGATTTGACAGGAGGGGTGAGGGGGGAAAAGAATTTCTTGTTTCCATTTAAACTGCTTTTAGTTCAGACTGAAATCCCATTTAAACCTGAAGGTTTGGATTGAAGTTTGAGGATCAAAGAAAACAGAACAGATAGAAAATGTGGCTTTAGCTTGGAGCTATATCTGAAAAGGGTAACCTCAGATTCAGGGCTTTTCTTCTCTCTACTGCACCCCCTCCAAAATGCTCTGATTTTTGCAATTTCGCCTGCCAAGAGTCTTAACTGCATTAACATGTGCATGTGCCTGCAGCCTTTTTTTGTTTGCTTTGCTCTGTATGATAACTGCATGTAAGAATCACAAATGTAAAGCCTTTTCTTATTCAGAAAACAGGGGCTGTTTCAAAGAAGCCACGAGATAAAACACGTAGAGGAAGCCCCAAAATTAGAACCCCTTGGATGAGCAGTGCTGGCAGCTGCTGTTGCCAGTGAAGAGGCTTTATAAACCAGGAAACAGCATCTGCCAGAGCTGCCTCCTCTCCTCCAGGCCTGGGGAAGTGCAGGCCTTGAGTTGGGCTAAAATTGGACAAGGAGTTTTGTGGGAGTTGGGGGGGGGGGGAAAATAAAATAAAAATAAATTCCAACAAAAAATAAATTCCAACAAAATGATAGAAACTGAAAGAAGCTCGACTTGCATGAGGTGGCACAGCCAGCCTCTAGAAAAGGGGAATAATTTAGCTCTATTTGTCAGAATGTATTCCCAGCCCTCACTGTGATGCTGGAGCTCTGTGGATCCTGCCTGGTGGGTGGCTCTGGGAGCTGCAGACAGCTTCCCCCTCTGGATGTCACCCAAAGTGACTTGCCCAGTCACACAGACAAAATCTGATCTCAGATGTGCCAAGATGTCATCCCCTGAACAATAACTTGGCCCTGGCACTTCCAGGCAGCGTTTTCAACTTTAAGAAAAACTCAAATATCCCCAAAATCTGAAACACTCACTGGAGGTGGCAGGAGAATCACAAGGGAGAACATCCAGAACAAAAATGTTGTATTTTTGTGGCCCAAATTCTGTTGGTTTTATGAATGATTTTGAAGCTCTACTTGAGTTTGAAGTGATCTTCAAAGCTCTAATTTTTATTCAGCATTGCTCTACAGAAATTATTTTTCTTCTCCTTGTGGCTTCATTCTTAAGCATGAAATTGAAACTTGGGTAATATTTTTAAATCTAATGAACAGAATGGTAAACACTGTTAAAACTTTATTTCTCTCTCTCCATCTTACCCCCACAATGGTGAAGGTGCCCCTTTTCAAGCCTCAAGAGCCAACAGCCTTTTCAGATTAGAGATCCATTTTAAGACAGTATCTGGTCTAAATTTGGCCTCGTTGGGCACTGGGAGCCATGTGGGAAATCAGAGGCTGAGGAACACCAAGCATTTGGTGAAAACCTGGGTCAGATTTGGGTCAGATTCTGTGGATTTTGGCCTTGGAATCTTGGTGAAACAATTCAGTGTTGCCTTGGCTGCTGCTCCCCATCAACATTGGGCTCTTGTGTGTGATGTGGGGGCTGACACAGAGCAGGAGTCATTCACAGGCTGCTGATCAATAGTCAGTGTTTCCTTTAAATATGAGAAATTCAGGCTGCAGTGATGTTCACTCTGCTGCGTTCTGACATGTGGTTCCACCTACTCTCACCCAAAACAATAACACTAAAAAATGGCACAGGAACAGATGGGAGCTGCCTCCAGCCCCCAAACAAACCAAAACCCTGGGGGCCTGAGCAGCTCATACAGAAGGCAGGCAGTGTGTTGGATATCTGTTTTCACATCGTGTTTTCACCAAAGGAAATGTTTTACTTCGGGGATGTGGCACCTCCAAATAATTTGGGCAGTGTGTTGGTTCTCACAGGCTTCCAAAGCCACGGCTGAGCCCTGGTGCTGTTGGGATTCTGTGCCTGTGTTGACTCCTGAGGTATTAGAAAATCTCTTTGTTCCCAGCCCCACAACCAAAGAAGTTGAGATTCATTGGTTCTGCTTCTCAAGGCTGTTTATTTTTCCTTTTCCATTCCATTCTTTCTCAGACTTGCTGAGATCTGTCCAGCAGGTTGAGCTGAGGCACACTGACCACCCTTGGGGTGGTGTTGGCTTTTTGTACTAATAACCACATGTACTTTATTTACAATAATTTCCCAATACCTATCACCCATGTTAGACAGTCTGTCTCTGCTCTAGACCAATCCAGAAGTGCCACCATCACAGCAGAAGATGGAAGAAAAGGAGAAGAAGAAGAAGAAGAAGAAGAAGAAGAAGAAGAAGAAGAAGAAGAAGAACAAGAACAAGAACAAGAACAAGAAG
>JAWWMQ010013514.1:0-14576 GCA_035047885.1 Chlorospingus flavigularis
CTGTCCCTTCCGGCGGCTCCCCACACAACCCCCGAGCAGCCCCGAGTGTCCGCCAGGCGAAGCAACCCCGCTGCGGCCGCCCCTCTGAGGCTCCCGGCCGGGCTGCCCGTGCGGCGCGGATCCCTTGGATCCCGGTCCGTGCCCGCTGCGGCCGCCCCGCCCCGCGCACGCCGCCCCTTCCGCCGGGCCGCGCCACCGCCCGGGCACGGCGAGCCCAGCCCCGCCCGTCCCGGGGACAACGCGGACCGGGCACGGTTCTCTGAAAACTCACTTTCCGCACTTTCTTATAGCGTATTATTGTCCTTGAGCACAGCACCACCTTGCTGTTGTCCTACTTCGGCGCCACTTCTGGGCCTTTGGTCCTGTAGCTCAACATGGATCACAGGACATACTACTGTAGAACCACAGAAGCATTTAAGTTGAAAAAGCCCTCCAGGATTAAACGAACAACACAGTCCTCATGGGAAGTGTAAAATAAGAGTAATTCCAGTAAAAGCACTTCAAAGGAATCTGCTAAGCCAGCTCCTATTGGAAAAAAATAACAAAGATAGATTTACTTTGGTCCAGCCACCAATACTAGGGATTTAGACTGTTGGCAGCTGGAGTAATGACAAATCTTCTGCACCAGCTCCTACACCATCAGCTATGATTTAGTCATTTATGGAATAACTTTTCCTTTAAGTCCACTGGACTGGAATATCTTGTCAATTAAATGTCATTGCAGTATTTCCCACATGGTTTTAGACAGTTCTGCTAACCAGCCCAGTATGTAGCAAATCCTATGTGACCACTGTTATCATCACCGACAGGGCAAGGACCACATCTATACCAGCTTTAACTGCTACTCTGGTTTTAATGACTTCAGTCTCACCAGTGACAGTTTTCAAGTTGCAGATGAACAATGCAAGGTAACTACTGAGGAAGAACAGTGCCCAGTTTCACAGTACAAATTCAAGCCCATGCACCCGTCCTTCTGCTCAGTCTCCAAAACAAGAAGACCTGCCCTGCCCAAAACCCCAAGAACAAAAGCCAAAACAAAGAGAAGGCAGCAAAATGAAGAGAAGGGAAATAATTTATTAGATTTCACAAGCAATCTAACATACATTTATGATGTAGTAAGTCTTGTGATATTTAAAGATATGTGGAATCCTTAAGACAGGAAAATTTATTCTCTGCCTTAAATACTTTAGAAATGCAACTACGCACAGTTCAAGAGTCCTGATGATCACACTGCTTCTTCCCCAGCTCGGAAATACTTGAAAGAGAAGGAACACAAAAGGGACCTGGAACATCACAAAGGCATGTTAAAAGTAAGAACTACCAAAAAACAGCAGTGTTATACTGGCTTTTGACAACTAAATTGAAAGATGCTTAGTGTTTTAAAAAGTGCTTAATGTCTGTGAAAAATACATCTTAATAAATGCAGGCTGTATTAATTTTATATTATAGAATGTTAAACAGTAATGTAGTATGAAACCCATAGGAAACATGTAGGTCACTAACAACAACACTACCTCAGTGCAGACAGCAATGTAAAAAAAACCCAAAAAACCAACAAAAAGGTAGCAGTGATTAATAGTTGATTATTAGTCCAGCTCCAAATACTTAAATGCCAGATATTGTTAATTTTCTTCTTTATTCTAAAAAGAGAAAGTAAGGAATGTTTTAACTAAATCAACTCCAGATTGCTTCTCATGAACCAGGACAACAGTAATCATCAAATGACCTAAAATACTGATCAACCCCTTAATATTAAAACTGCTCTGCAATATATTTTAGCCAACATATTATTATATTAATATGTTTTTAAAGTAAAACAAGGTGGCTTGGTGAGTGTGAGCTCAGCACAGCTTCACACAGATCAGCTGGTATGAGCTAGAACTGCTCCACTAAGGAAAAAGACCACAAATTACTAGGGTACCTGAGGAAGGTGAAGGCCACCTTTTAAGACTAAGAACCTTCATTGTGTCTATTCACACAACACAGCAACTCTTTGGTTTCTTTGCCCACCCCCAAAAAAATCTGCTTTTTAAAATTATTAGATTAGCTCAAGCTTAAAACGTGTTAACTCCTCCCCACACCTACTCTATTATGGAAACTTAAGATGCAGTTGAGTGCTACAGGAAACATTGCACAAAAAAGGATACAACAAGAAAGGATACACTCTGCATGACAGTATTATTGCAGTATTTACGCAGGAATGTTTCTAAAGAAGAACAGCAGAATGTGGTTTAATTTTACTTGATTCTCAGTATTGCACACACATAACTTTATGCTACCTACCAAAAAAAAAAAAGCAAATATGCCTCTTTGATAAAAAACAATTCTAACCCCTTGTGAGACTTAATGAGGGCTTATGAATCCATCAACACTAAACTTCATATTCAAAAGAAAATACATTTCTTGATAACTCAAACTATTAGGACCATCAGATTCTTCCATCTCCTTCAAGTCTTTGCCATTTTATAGACTCACTTTATTTCCATCAGATCCAAAAGCCAATCATGTTTCCCTTTAATGCCAGCTTTCAAACCACTTTTTCCTAATGAAGAAGCTGGAGACCTCTCAACATCAGTTTCTTCCACATAACTTTTCTCCCAAACAGTTGTATTTTAGCTACAGGAAAAAGTCACTAGGTGAACTTTTTGCCAGTCCTTCAATAAAGAGACATTTCAGCCAGCAAGGAGTTCTGCAATATTTTATAAACCAGATGTATTGTTTTGTCAAAAAAAGGACAAAGCCTTTGCTGAAAAAAAAAATCCTAAAAAAACCACCAAACAAAACAAAAAAACAACAAAACCCACCCAACAACAGAAAAAGAACCCTAGACTCAAGCAGACTCAAGTTTTTATCATGGAATTTTACTTCATAAATCAGCATCCATGCGAATATTCCAGCAGGAACAGAAAATCATGCAGAAATAGGGGTCAGCTTAACCATCACTTGGGAAATGTAACAAGTATTTTTAATTAAACCTCATGGATTCTTAGAAACCTGTGTAACTCCTTGGCACATTGATATGATTAAAACATGTAAACAGTCAAGGTAAAAGAAGTTCTGCCCATGGACAGAACACCAGAGACACTTCTAAGATGGTAACTCATGGAAGATTTTCAGGTGCACAATTAAATCTTGCCTCAGTATGGTTTGCTCACTCTAGCAAAACCTTCTGAGTTGACCATCAAAATAAGCACTTTGTTATTTTCTTTATACAATTCAAGTATTTAGCATGTTTAATGAATTCAGAATTAATGTACAAAATGAGTTGAATAAAAAGGAAATTCCTAAAAGAATAAAAGTGCTCAGACTTCATCTATCAGGTTCTTCAATAGCTAAAATGCTTCAATTTTTTTTTAATATAAGAAACCTTAGTAACTTCATTAGACAAATAGAAGGTTTTTTCTAACAAGAAAGGAGTGACAAACAAGACTGAAATAGTCTCATAAATACTTGATCCTAATAGAACACTTTAGCCAAGGCTCTTTTCAATGACCACTACAGAGGGCCTAGAAAAAAGTGATCTTTAATCTGACAAAATACAGACTTTGCAAACTACAAACAATAACACAAAATAGGAAGTAACACCAAAGAGAGAGAAACAAGCCTAAATCTGAGTTTAAAAATCCTTAGACAGTGGATGGAATGAAGAACCTACAATTAGAGTAGTTGTTAAAAATAGAAATACTACCATCACAATAATCACACTGTGGGCTTTACAGCCAATTTGTAAAAATCAAAGCAGATGTTCACATCCTTTATTTCAAATTCAGGTTTTCTGCAGAGTAACAAGGATCAAGCTCCAGATTAAAAACACACCATGGTTTAAGGAATGTTTCATAAGCACTCAGGGTAAGACTTCAGATAAGTTTGTTTTAAGTAGAGGCATAACCAGAGTGATCGCAACTGCAACCAGAAATTAAGGTCAGTGCCCTTTAAATTGGAGCTAACTCATGTATCAGAGGGTGCAGACTGAGAAATAAATGCTTTTTATTCTTGCACCAGTTACTGCACACGGTCATTTTTGAGTTCACTATGCAGATGTTTGCAGGCCATGAAACCACTCAGGTAAATTAGAGCTGATTTGGCTTGACTTACTCCCACATAAATGAAATACCCAGAGTAGGGAGCAGTGAAGTAAAGCTACATTACAAGAAATAAAAGTTAAATAGCAACTTCCTGCTAGAAGGTACTTTCTCATTACATTTAAATAATGCCAAAAATCAGGACCTACATATTCCACAACAAAGGAAGCCTTCATCAATGCAACATTAAGCAGCACTTTCCAACAGAATATCCTTCACTAATTCAGACAAAGTTAAAGGTTACTGCAACAGCACTAAGAACTCATTTTCTGAAGTTAGAAAAGATTCTTTACAGCCAGTAGAAGTTTATTGTTAGAACCAGCTCTTCAGAACCCCATTACAACGGCAGGGATAGAAAGGAAGGAGGTAAGAGGCAACACTTTTCAACAGTAAAACCCTGGGAGATTACTAAAAGATAAGTGGTCCAATTCCACAAAATTATTCTCCTTATCTTTGCAAATTAAGGAACTGACAAGTGCCCTACAATATCAGAATTAGGAAAATATTTGCATCTGAGTTTTTTAACACAGGAAAAAGGAAAGTTATAAACTTACACCAACTATATACCTTGCACTCAGTTTTTCTGATATAAGCACACATTTAAGAAAATAAATTTGTATGGAACATTTCCTCTCCATCATCAATATTCCTAAAGAAGCTATTAAAAGAGAGAGTAAATAAAACCAAACAAACACTAACAAAAACCCCAGCCCAATCCTTTGTTTTCACTTTCAGGCAGAGTCCATACCTTGTGCAGGGTTTTACTTTTTTCTTTTCCCTTCGTTGGCATCCTGTTTTGGTCTAGCTGAACGAGCAAATTGCTGAGATTCTATTAAGGACTACAAGTGTCTGGTAAGTAGAAGTCAATTAAGAAAGACAAAAAAGATTACTCCTGCAAATTAGTCTGGAAAGTGATCTTTATCTGTGAATCAATTCAGTATGAAGTATTATAACAGTGTCTATTAGTCTAAGATTAGGACCTCACTGATACACAGTACAGGAGTTATTAGAGAGTCTATAAGGAGGACTAACTGGGAATGGGTTAGATGCAAACAAGGATAAATGTTTGATATTTACAAACTTCCAAACCAGCATGTTAATTCTTAACTTTGATGTCTCGGTATATGAGAGGAAAAACAGTAGAAGCAGCAGATGCTGGGGTAAATGTGAGTATAAAGGAACTGAAATAAACTATGAAATGTTTGAGTGAAAAATAAGAAAGGACATTCACACAAAAAAACAGTGCTATGCAATCAAAAGGAGACAGTTCCAGCTGAAAAACCCATCTAGAACCACTTACTCTTACAGGAGCATTTCTTATGATCATGATTCTGTAAACACACACCTAACCAAGTCAAAAACCTTGTATTTAATTTAAATACAGTGGTCATGCAAACCAAATTATCTTGTGTATTGTCTTTGCAGGATCAAAGATGTAAGACCAGCAAATTCTGTTCTTAAATCACTCTTACTGTCCTATTTCAGAAGACTTGCCCCCTGTTTTTTTCAGCCACCATAAATAGTGCACTGTGTTATGCTGACTGGTTTTCTTAAGGCATTTTTTATTTTGCAGAACACTGTGACAACAAACCTTGGCAGAGATTGGCAGAGACAACAAAGAATATAATGTAAATGCTTGAAGAAAAGGATACAACCACCATGGGTTTTTCAAATAAGACATAGCCATTAACTTCTTTTAGTGCCTTAGCAGCTGCCTTCTCATTGGGAAGTCCAATGAAAGCCTGTCCCTTCATCCGGCCCTCTTTCATCACACGGATATCAAACCTAGGGGCACAGTGCACAACTGGGAATTACTCATGTTTAACAAACCTTGCAGATTTCACAGTACAAATGCACAATTCTCATGCTTCAGGTGGGAGAAAGAACAGAAACAGAAGCAAAGCCTACAAAGAAGCGTGATGTCCTTGGAGACCACTTTGCTTGGGGAAACCATTTACTAAAAGGTAATATTAAACTGCAGGATGGCAAATTGATGTGCAGTACTACTAAATAGGACATATGCAAAATGATCAGATACACACAATCACCTACACAGTTCATTCTGTGTCACACAGCCAAGAAAAGCAAATCTGGGAATGAAAACATAAAGGCAAAATAATAGGGTCTTCAGTCACTCATCATAAAATAATTTGATTTCTTAATCTTCATAAATGAAGATATTTAGGTCTAACACATTTTTGTTTATGCAGAAACACAGAAGATGTGAATATGGTTATTTTTAAAATCCTAGTTTTCAGAAGTGACATAGAAGTTAATATAAAAGGCTTAATTCTAACCAAGTATGAAATGAACTCACATATTACGTTCCACCTCTGACTGGAAGTCAAC
This sequence comes from Chlorospingus flavigularis, assembly GCA_035047885.1. Taxonomy (NCBI): domain Eukaryota; kingdom Metazoa; phylum Chordata; class Aves; order Passeriformes; family Passerellidae; genus Chlorospingus; species Chlorospingus flavigularis. The sequence goes on from JAWWMQ010013514.1 coordinate 6,432, forward strand.
ATATCTTCCAAAAATGAACTTAAGATCCTGAAATTAAAGTGCAGGTGTAAGATGAATGCTCAGAAAAAGCCCTTTTGATAGATATTTAATATGCTTGCTTACTTACCTTTTCTTGAACTTGTTTAGCTAAATTCTTCACATATATCCTGCAATTTGGATCACCTGGCTCATAGTTTTTGAAAACAGAATATTTTTCCATTTCTTGAAGACAAAAAAATGAACCATGCTTCAGTTCATTTACTTTGCACATTTGCTCAGTATAAAATAATTTACTGTATGCTCAATTAAGAAAATAAACCCTTATTTAAGCTATTTGTTGCAACAAATCAAAAAGCTGTTACTAGATAATTGATTTTCAGTTATACCTTCTCTAGAAAGTCTGTTTTTTTCTAGATCCTTTCTAGAAATAAATTCTGATGGTATTTCATCATCCTCCTCTTCAGTTTCCATTTTATCATTTGAGCTAGGAGCTGGGAAAATCCTTCCAAAGCCTGTGTTATTGATTTCTTCTGTAGTTGCATAAAGGTCTGAAATTTCAACAAATCATGTAAGTGGTTTGTACCTTTATTCACACCAAAATCAAGAGCCAGCAAGAAAACCACACTTCTTCCAGCAACATGATAATAGAGCAGACTTTGCAAGGCAATTTGAACACACCCTTAAAAATGAGTCTTAATTCCTGGTTTGACAAAAGCACCTGCTCTGTACAGTCCTATAAAACCTCATGTAGTACAAATAAAGGCCATGGCACACATTACTTAGCATAAACCCTGCCTTGCTGTTCAATCCTGTATCCATTTCACTATTTTCCCTTAAAGAAACTGGATATTACTGTAAAGTACCAAGAACCACAGACTGACCATAACCCTCTAAAAAGCCATCACACCTCATTGTTATCAGTGCCCACCCAGCATTTTTATGGCAGATAATCAGTGCACCAGAGAAAAGGGGTTGGCAGTCACTCAGATGCTGCTCTCTAAGAGCTGGAAAACAAAAATCCAAAACTAGCCTGATATATTAATTTACACCATAAAATGCTGAAAATTTGTAACATTTGCATCCTATCATTTAAAAGACAGTGCAATTCACCATAAACCACAGAGCACATAGGAGAGTCCTTTAAAATTCTCTGGATCCTTTCCAAAGCTTGTAACGTGGGAAAAACAGCAAATACAACTATGATGCAACTTGGTGCTGAAAGCTCCAATACAGTAAGGGAAAAGAATTTCCTGGTGTAAATTTCAGCACCCTGTATATACTGAAGACACATGACTTGAGCATTAAACACATTTGAGGTACAAACTCTCTTACCATTTTGTTCTTCTTTTTCTGGGTTTATCTGAAGAACAGCTGGGATCTCAGTACTAATATGAAACTCTATTTTTTTATGACCTACATGCTGCAGCTGCTCAAAGACATCTGAAGGTGACAGTGTAGGGTGCGAGTTACTGTTTAAAACAACAACACATTAATTAAACACTCAGACACTGATGAATGCATGCTCAAACACAAGATTTCTTCCAGTTAGATTTTATGCTGTTGTTTGCCACAAACACATGTTCTCCATTTCACCCAACAGAGTTTTAGGTGATTACAACACTGCAGACACAGAAGGTATGTCTGGCAGTGGGAGCAAAACCAACCATCATGTACCACGGTACAATACACACAGGCATTTATTAAAACCTTCATCAGTAACTTCAGCATGAAAAATAAGTGGCCTTGCTGCTGCCCTCAGCTAGTATATAAAATATATGACACTTAAAGAAAACGTAGCAAATCATTTGGAGGAAGCAGGCAGCCATTAGTAAAAATGCATTCACAATCATTTATCACAACACAGAAATACTGCACTGCTGTCTATTGTGGCACAGAACTGCAGTTCTAAGACCCAAACTCATTTTAAAGCAAGCCAGTTTCTATTCTTCCAGTGTCGTACTTTAATTCTTTGTTTTAAGAAGCAGCCCAAACGATAAATCCAAATTGCTTTGGTCACAGCTGTGATGTGAAACTAGTTATCTTTTTAGGAAAAGGAATTTCTATTAGTTTGACAGGAAGAGAAACAGAGCTTGAATCAGGCACACTTTAAAGTTGTTGAGCAGACTTTAGTTCAAACTAGAAGAAAATCTGATTTTTAGGGCAATAAAACCAATAGGATAAGTGCAAAAACCACAAACCTGTGGGAAGTACACACAGGAACATTCAACATGTCCTTAATTCTTTGCTTTTTTCTAACACCACGCTTCTTTGTGTTTATTGGTCTTTTAGGCTGAAGGGTTGCTAATTCCATCAACTTTGTCATTCTATTTTAAACAAAAAGAAAAAACAAAACCAAACAAAAATAAAACAAAGAGGTTTACAGTTTATTTGAAAATACTAATTTTAAAAACCCCTCCCCTTTCCTTAAAGTCCTTATATATAGATATAGAACTTTTCAGAATATAATTGTAAAACTAACTACCTTAAAACTGAAGCTGTAACACACAGCAAATCAATATTCACAGAGCACTTAAGGACTGACCAAAATCCTAACATGCCAGTGATGCCCTTCCTTCCTCAAGCATGCTCCTTACTGGGACACTGAAGCTGTCATGGCCCAGGCTGAACCCGATTTTCTAACACTCAGCAGGGGTAGCTTTTTCCAAATACAGCATAGGGACTTTCTGATTTACTTCTCATTTTAGACAGCAAAGGAAAAAGCTGCTTTTTAATTTAGAGTTAGTTTAAAGATTAAAAAAATACAGCTATGATGTAATTCAGTCCCAAAACTGCAAGAGAATCCTCAGCATAAAAATTATCACTCCTAGCATACCCGCTGGTGTACAAAGAATGTGGTGTGCACATACAATTCAGGCTGAGGAGTCAATTTAGAAAGATGTGGAACAATGAAGACTTCAGAAAATAATCTAATTACTGCTTCCCTACATCTGCACTCTTCAAGCTGAGTTTTTGTTTAGTTGGGTTTTTTTGGACATGGCAACAAATGAAAACTTGCACACCAATAGGCCACTCTCCTTTTCTTACTGCATTTAAACCTGCACTGTTCTGCACTCTGGAGTTTCTCTGAGCATCTGGAAAGATTGCTACACACTCTCTACAAGATGCTACAATCTATATACTACAAACATTACCACTTGCTGAACTGGAAGCTGGAACAGTAAAACCACCCCTTTCAGCAAGCCCAAAACCTTGCACATGACTGTAAAATGCATACCTCTCCTTTTCCTCATCATTATCACTTTCATATTCTGATTCATCCCCACTAGACAGTCCTTCTTCCTCTTCAGGCAAAGGAGGCTCTTCAGGAGGCAGAGGTGGGATTGGGGGAGGTGGCACAGGCACTGGTAAATACTCTTCATACTAATTATGGAGAAGAAGTTGCAAAAAATTAAACTTCTTGAAGGAAAAAACCTAAACACATCTTGTTTTCTTAATAACAACAGTCAAAGCAATTAATGATAATTTAACAAGTATTTCCTCCAAGTATGCTTACAGGGATCTACATATCATTTTGGTAAACTACATTACTAATGAAAAACTTTCCACAAGCAAAAAAATCTGCTTTCTGAAGCATAACAGTGAATGGTTTAATTCTTTTGAGATGAGGAAAAAAATACAGCAACCATGGCCTTGGATTTTCACTTTGCACTCAGCTTCAAGGACTTTCCTGAGAAGAATACAGTCCAAGCATATGGGTGAAGGCTCAGGCTCCAAAGCCATCTCAGTTTCAACACTGAAGCAACAGTTTGAAACACTCCAGTGCTGCTACCACAGATGAGTATTTCTTTGTGCTAAGTATAATCCAAAGAATTGCTTTAGAAGACCAACATGTACCCAGCGAAATGCAGCAGCATTTGCAATCCTCTAGAAATTCAGATCTCCTGCTATGCTGCTAACATTTAAAATTATGAATCATTCCTACAGTACTGAAAACATATTTCAAATGTTACCATGGGAGGGCGAGCAGTGATTGGTCCAAAAGGTGGAGGAAGATTCATTTTATTCATCAGATGGAGTACCTGAAATGAGTCAAAATAAGTAGGTTTCCTTTGAATAAGTAAGTGGTAACAGTTCCTTGCTAGGTAAAACAGCCAATCACTCCTGGCAGGTGAAAATCAGCACAGTTTTAATGTTCATGAACAATGTAAAACTTGCACTTGAGATCCAACACTAATAGTCAATATAAATAACACCCTAACAAGGCTAATAAAAAACATACAGCATCCTCTCAGAATGAAATTCCAGGTACTCAAGTCACATGTAATTAGGAAGAGCATATCCAGTTAAGACTTCAGTGTCAATCTATCTCAGGTTAATAAAATCTCATTACCTCAGCACAGAAAAAAACTAAGATTGGTTAACACTATCACAGAAAATCCAAGTTAGTATTTATGATGACAAAAATAATTACTTCTGTGCATAATTAAAAGAGGAAAAATTAAATGTCTTTAATTTTATACTTTTCCCCCCATTTTTTACTTACCTGGACATAAAATTTGGGCACACTTGCCAAGGCATTTGCTATATTTGCTAGAATTGCACTTGAAGGTGGTGGATACAAATATTTGAGGCAAGAATTGATGGGAAAGGTGAGGCTGAGGAAAAAAAGATTGAAAATAAGACACCTTAACAGTGGTTACTATAGGCTTAACTACTGATTACATCTGAAGTAACACTGAAATATTTTTACTTCCCCTAGAACAGTTTTGGGCCACTTAGAATGCCTTTAACATCATGGAGTAGTCCCCAGTACATGACAGATTTACTGGGCTTGGAAATACTGAAAGCATCAAGCCATGCAGAAGCCTAAAGCTAACAGAAACAATCAGCATGTCCAACCCAAAAGCACAGAATAGCAGCCTGTACAAATATCAGAAACTCAATGCTCAAAGGGCTGCATTAGCTTCAAAAAATTTACTACTTCCTGTATGCTAATATGAAAATGGGAGGTGGAGAAGGAAGAAACATCAGGAAAAAGAAGTCAGTGATATTCTGCTGTTAACACTGGGGGAACCTCAGCCCTCCAACCCCCCAAGAAAGCAATGTGCAGTGCTAGAATCTGTTCTGCAATCCACAAGCTCAAAGCACCAGTCACTATGTAGATGTGAGGATTCTAAACTCGAGGAACTGAAACTCCATCTTTATGACAACTCCTACATGCCTGAGGAACACCAGCATAAGAGTTACTGTTCTGAGCATCTTGTTCAACATTATGTAACACATTGCAAAATAATCTGTAACAGAATAAAATTATTAAGACAAATAAAATCCCGACACTAACCCATGGTTGGGTGCAATTCCATTCTCTATTTTAACACAGTTTGGTTCTATCTTCTCTTCTTCTTTCACTGGTTCTTCTAAACTGAAAATTAATTTAGTCTTAATTAAAACAGTGCAAAAATTAGGTATGCCTTATGTAATATATAAAATATGCATAATCTATTAATAAATATAAAAAATAAATTAGTACAGGTATTTTTAACATCTTTTACCAAATCCATTACTACAGTTGTTACCATTTCTTCATAATCAACACATGAGGATAATTACAGTAGTGACAGTCTTCTAAAATAAATACTTATGCAGATTTAAGTAAGATTCCCTATATTCAAACACTCCTGACTTAAATCCACTCAAAGGAAAAGAACTGAAATTATTTATCACGCACTCTCTTCAGAGAACAGAAATTGAAAGGTATTAAATTATTGATTTGTTCATATTCAGAAAGTGGAATAAATAACCTGAAAACTCTACTACAGTATTTTTAATTAAGCACTATCACCTAGCTTTCATCACTTATTTGCACATTTCACAGGTGCAAATGACACAGTCACTGTCCTATAGATGGGAACCTGTCTTTTAAGACTTCCAAGTAGTTACAATTTATCCTTTGAGTTACAAGTATTACCTAAGTATCATGAATCCAGAATCCCCTTTCCTTGCCCACAAAGATAACAAGGAAATTACTCTGCACATACCTTTTGCACTTGTCTGAGGCAGAAGGCTGGCTAAGTACCTGGGCACTCTCTTGCTCCTTTGCAAATTCAACAACTAAGGTGTGACCCAAAAGTTTCAGCTGATGCAGTCTTGATAAAGCCTTCAAGTAATTACAGAGGAGAAGAGAAAGGGAAGAGGACAAACATGAGAACTGTTTTAAAGCATAACTGTTTTTCCTTTGGGTGGTACACTGGCCATAGGATGCAGGCCCAAGTGCTTTAAGCTAAGCCCGTGCTACTGTGGACATGAGAGCTCTGCACTGTTTGTGTCTTCCCAGCTCTGCTTTCAGCAGCATTTCCTGCTGGCAGGAAGGAAAGGGACCAGGCTGCACAGCCAGAACCACGGCACAGCTTGGTCACCTGAACACAGCAGCAGCCTAACAATCAGACTTTGCACACAGCCTAATAAATTGCTGGAATTTCAAGTAACCAACTTTTTACTCCTGAAGTACAAACATGCTAAACTCTCTCAGTAACAGCTAGGGATTCTAAAATCAAGATCTTAACAGTGGCTCTAGGAAGATCCAGCATTCCTCAAGTCCAGAGCCCAGCAGGCTGCTAACAACTGGCACCCAATTCACCACTGTTCACCTCACAGAGTCTTTCACTTTTTTAGTCCTATAAAGTGTGGCCTAAAAAACCATATAAGCAATGCAAAAAAAACCCCAAACCCAAGGTATAAAGGGGAAGTTCTGACACAGGCTTTTTAACCAGACTAGTATTTAAAAAGCATTATTAGCATAACATTTTAGGCATATATATCTCCTAATCTTACAGCAGTTTTCTTATCAAAGCTGGGCATTCAAGGCAGACTTGGATTGAGAGAATCCCTAGGGCTGATTTTTATGGCAAACACAATTACACAGGAGACAAGGAAACTCTGCTTGGTTTTTAGTTTATACATAAATGCACACACATCCTAAACAGTGCCCTGATCAGTCTCAGCTTCTCTAACTTTGCCAGGCTGGATCAGATAACTTCCACAAACCCCTTTCAATCCACCTTTCCTAGGACTCTAGGAAACACAGAAGTAATCAAGAATTTTATCAAGTCCTGCAAGCAAATCTGTGCTGAAACAGAACTCTCACACTACATTGTGCTGCTTTGTTTTTTCCTAGCCCTAAGTACCAAATGATGTGTAAACCACTTAGAGCACTGGCAATTCAGTGCTTTGCTAAAACATTCAATAACAAACTCAATACAAACCTTTGCAGCTGCATTTTCACTGGGAAAGGTGGCAAAAGCAGTATGTTTCTAGAAAACAAAAAAAAGTTATAATGTATTTGAATCAAAAACATAAGAGATTGCATGTAAAACATTGAGCCACAAGCACTTTGTTAGTCCAAGCTCACATATTGAAAGTTACCAGATGGGAGTTATCTAATTCCCACCAGGGCAAACATGAAGGGCTAGAAACCCTTTTTCTTATAAATTTTGGAAAAGTATCTCCTGCAGTCAACATCAAGACATGAGCTCAACAGTTTGACAAATACAGGACAAGTGGGGATTTTTTAGTGAGCAAAACCCATTCTAGACTGCACAAAAGTACACATAGATACAGAGGTTTAATTCTCTTCTAAACCAGAAAACTCATTTGAGCACCTCACAAAACATTTTCATCGAAGTACCTCTTATTAAAAGTAACACTCTTCCTGCTATGAAAGTTGCAACTATTCTGCTCTGAACCTTTGAATGGTTTCTAACTTCCCCCCCTCATTTTCTAAATTAAATCAAATCCTCACAGAATACACCTTTCCAAGTTAATTTTTTTTAACAGACTTTATTACCCCATCTTGCCACTACATGACTCCGTACCCAAAATCATTGTAACAAAGTCAGTATATCTGATATCCTATAAAGCATGACCCTGATAAAATACGCAGACATTCATCTGCAGTTCTGCAAAAAACAAGGCTCTCTGTGAAAAGCACTTATCACAAATACATCAATGTTTTCGTTATCTGAGGGAAGAAGAAAGCAAACCGGAGATTTCAGGGGAGCCGTGAGCCTGCATCCCTGCCCGCGCCAAGAGGCCCCTGGGCACGGCTCAGCCCAGCCTCGCCGGCAGCACCAGAGGCCAAAGCCGCGGGCACGGCGCTTACGGCGGGCGGGACGGAGACCGGAGCCGCCCGCTGTCGCCCCCGCTGTC